>ARYC01005533.1:0-12585 GCA_000711775.1 Oxytricha trifallax | reverse complement strand
ATTAAACAAGATATTAAAACTTACGAACTTACTTGATTTATTTTTTAGCGACTTCTAGATTTTGAATTTGAAAAACAGGGACAGTCTAATAATTTTAAAAGCAATTATCAGTTTAAGTTTAATCAATCTACTATGCAACTGCGATCACTGGCTCTCCAAGTTACTTTGCCTCGAGTACACCCTAAGCTTTGTTTAGGCCCCTTGATGTCTCACTCACGTTTCACCACCAGGATACGGCAAGTTATTGATTATTTGAAAAAAGATCTGAACGTTTAAAAAAAAGCAACGAACAGTTTAAAGATTTTTTTGACGACTAACTAGCGTTTGCACTATGACTTGGAAGTTTACTTTGCCTCAAGAACACACTAAGCTTTATTTAGGCCCCCTGATGTCTCCTCACGTTTCGACAACCGTTGTCGGGCAAGTAGTTCAGCCGTTAATTATTATAAAAAAATGACTCGAATTTAACCTCGTTTCCGAGGACCAGCCGTTTGAATATTCAAACTGGTAGAACCTAAGATGTCAGGAAATTTTTGATTTTTGATACTTTTACTTGCCTGAATCTTTTGTTTTTGACTTGCTCACTAAGAGTGGTTTTTCTTTAAAGTGTAGTTAAAAGTTACTTTGCTTCCTGTTTGGTACTTAAACTTTTACTGGCCTAGGTACTCACCCTGACTGTAGAGAGGTGTAAAGGCCTCAAGCGTAAATCGGCTCAGGCAGTATTCTAGTAGTAAAGTAAGGCAGGCTTTACAGTTAGTTATTGGTTTTTCAGTTTGACTTTTTAAGTAAAGTACTACAGTGCTTTAAGCTTTAAGTGGAGTACTACAGTACTTTAAGCTTAAGTTAGGTTAAGTTAAGCTTAACTTGAAACCTTTTTCCCAGTTGGGCTTTTTATTTTTGTTAACTCCCTATAGGTACGTGTTCAAGAAATTAAAGTCAGAGTTGAAGGAGCAGTAGTTTTGTTGAGTTGCTTTGCTTTACCAGGTGAACTGGTGAGGTAAGTCAGCTTGGCTTTATTACTCTTACTTTTTCTCTTATTTGAGACTAGTAGCAGCACGATTTATTATTACAACTTCTCACTGCGAAAACCTCAAGTAGCTCTTCCTGGAGTCTATCTCTAGGTTAGGGTTGTACCCTAGTTCAAAGGAATTGTTTGATTAATGGTTTGAGTTAAGTTAGGGCATCTGTATTACTTGTATCATTAATCCTATAGGCCTCTTAAAAAACTTCATAATCTTTCTCATACAGAGCCTCAGGGTCATAAATCTCAGAGTGATTTTTGTTACAGTCATAAGAAGATGAGTAGGGAATTTCAGGGAATCTTCCTTACTTTATTTACAGTTGTTACACTACTAGGCATTCCTGTTCTGAATATAAAGTATAGAGATAACTGCAGCTATTTCAAGGTAGGCAATTCAGTAGAGGTATCTATAATCCCCACTTAAACTAATCTCAAATTCCAGATTATAATTTTTATATTTACAAATCCAAATGAAAAAGCTGTAAGCAGATATGCTCCGCTGCCTGATTTTCTCAGAGTCCAAGACAATGGATGAAACCAAGAATGGCAACTTTGACTTCTAGGATTTACCACTTGCAAAGGATGATTAATAGCCAAGTGTTGTTTCTTTCCTGAGATTTAAAAGTAGAGACCAGGACAAAATTAAGAAGCTCATGAAGTTCTTGAATATCATCCAGCTTTACCATTTAATGATGAGGAACAGTGATTTGTCTGAGAAGGATAAATACAACCTTTCAAATGGAGACCTATATGGAAGAGTACATTGAGACTGTAAATGGAGAACGTAAGGTTACAGTCAACCTTGGGATGAAGGAGTACTATGTTTACTAGATGAATAAACCCAGTTCAACAGCTTGTCTCATGAGTGTCCTCTAACAAAATTCTCCTTCCAGACTTACTCAAAATATTAAAGGGGGGAGTTGCTGACCCAACTGGGAATTCGAAGTAAATTTTGGTCAACGTGAACTTCATGGAGAGAATCAAGTTGTGTACCTACTCAGTGATCAACCCCAATTTGTCAGATGATAAAACAGAGTTAGCACTTGATATTATAATATCAAACACAACCCTTTAAAACATGGTATTATCAAATGGTTTCAAAATTTAATTTTTCAATTTCATGAAATACACGATTAATAATTGCCATGCAAAGCTGTGGAAGCACGATAAATACGACACTGAGATTGAAGAACCTCCTAAGTACGCAAGTGAGAATTATAACTCCAAAATGATGGCAGTGGACCAGGAAGAGTAAAAGGAAGAGGAAGTTGATGTTATTGAGAAAATAAACATCATGGTAACTTTCCCTGAAGATGCAAACCATGTTTGAACTTAAGTCTGATTAAAACTGTTGATTCATCTAAGTATTTTACAACTTTAACTAACTCTAATCGTTTATCTCTGCTCCTACTCTTAATTGACCAAGCACTAAATTTATTGATAGCTTAGGGGCTCTTGATACTCCAATCTTATTAAGTTTAATGATCCCTAAGTATGTTTAAACAGAGAAATTGGACAAATATCAAAAAGATTTTTAGAGTGGATATGGTCAGTGGGAAAGTGATGTTTGTTACACTCATAAAAAGATGAGCAGAGAAGTTCAGGGAATCCCTCTTACTTTATTTCCAGGCTTCAAACTACTAGGCAATAGTATTCTGAATATAAAGAATAGAAATAAGTGCAGCTATATCAAGGAAGGCAATTCATTACAAATATATTTAATCACCACTTAATCTAATCTAAATTCCAGATTATAATTTTATATTAACAAAGCCAAATGGAAGAGCTGGAAGATGAAATGCTCCAATTTATGTAAACCTCAGAGTCCAAGCCAAAAAATGAGGACTCGAATGGTGGTTTTGACTTTTATGAAGTATAAAAGCAGTAACAGATAAGCCCAGTGAAATCAGTTTATTCAGGTTTAAAAGTAGAGACCAGGAGTAAATAAAAGGTCTCTTGAAATTCTTGAATCTCATCAAGCTTTACCACTTAATGATCGGTACCAAGAATTGGTCTAAGAAGAAACACTACCACCTCGCTAATGTCCCTAGTATGGAAGAGTACATCGTGACTGTAAATGGTCAGCGCAAGGTTACAGTCAACTTTTGTATGAAGGAAAACGTAAAGTTAAAGTTGGATAACCCCCAGTTCAGCTTAATCAATGAAATGCTCACTGGCAAAATTCACCTTGGTCGTTTACACAATATTATTGAGAGAGAGGATGACGAGCAAACTGTAGATGCAAAGGCAGTAAATATCCATGTGGGGTATATGGAGAGAGTCAAGCTCTAAACTTACTTAGTGACCAACCCCAATTGGTCTGATGATAAAACAGAGTTGGCACTGGATATTATAATCTCAAACACAACCCTATTGACCTTAACCTAGTCAAATGATTTTGATGCTGATCGGTATAACTTATTAGATTACAAGCCTGAGTAGTGCCATGCAAGATTGTGGAAGTATAACAGGCACAAGCAAGTGATTGAAGGCCTTACTGATAAACCAGGGGTTGCTCACTCAGAAGCAGTGACAGTGGATCAGGATTAACAGAAAGAACAGAAAGATGATGCAGTCAAGCAAATCGACATCATGATCACTTTCCCCTGAAAATGCTGCCCTTGTTTGAATTTAGTTTGATTAAGATGTTTCTTGCGATAACTATTTATACAACTTTAACTAACTCTATTCATTTTCTATTGCCCTTCCATCTATAAACCATGCTCGCATTTCAATGACAGTAGGTGTATCTGCTGCTCAAAGCAGATAAGTCTCCTAAAAGATTCTTAAGACTTATTACACAGAATAATTGAAGAAATCTTAAAAATTCAAGCGACTAAGTATGAGAAATATAAAGTGATGTTTATTACACTTAAGGAAACTTCTCAAATGTATTTCAGTCGACTTTTAATAGCAAGTTGATTTACCCTCAACCAAGTTACAGCTTTACTAAGAGTTTGAGCCTGCAATATCTTTACATAGATTTTGATTGTGACTTTGTTAATAAAATAAAATTAAATGGATACAGATAACGATAGACTTATTTCTACTTATCTTGAATTAATATCCCCGAAGAAAGTCTAGACTGTGGATGAAGGTAGGGGTGTCTCATCTTAGGACTATGAAGGTAGTAACACCAGCTTCAACTTCACTGAGGATTTGAGGAATAGACCTTTAATAAACTTAGGAATGTAAACCACTAGAAGATTTAATTCACACGGCACTCTGATATAAAGAGGATCTTGGGCTCCTTCTCCCTTAACTATCTCTATTACTACCTTCTCAAATATAATCACACAGGAGAGAGCGACGAAGAAACTGATAAAATAGAGTAAGAGAAGAAAGAAGAGGACAGAGTAACAAGCTAAGAGGACTTCTCACAATATGATATCCCTAGCGATTATTCAATAGAAAAACACTTAAAGCAAACACCCAGGGGCCATGAAATGATCATACCTCTCGGCATCAAGTGCGAATATACTTGCAAGGTAAAAGAAGGAGCACTTGAAAAGATGCTCCAGGATTACAGTGTCATTTCATTTATATAGAAGTCCCCTTTTAAGTTCAAGGGTAAGATCGATTTGACTCTTGGCTTTTTGGAAAGTTTCAAGATCATCAGAACTACCACGCCGCCTGAGAAGGATCAAGGAAGATACTCACCCTTGACTGGGTGTGCACTTTGCCAACAATAGAATGGGTGATGAGTTAACAAATTGATGCGGGGGTGATAACCAACAATTGCTATCTGTTTACTTCTGATGATAACTATGAGTCCAAGATGTGGAAGCTTGACAAGGACGACAAGGTTTGTCCAAGCCAGGAGGAAGAGAAGAAAACGGAGGAGGAGAAGAAGGAAGATTATGAGAAGTAGCAAGTGCACTCAGTTTAGATCTTGGTCGAACCAGACTTTTGATGAAATTATCTTAGATTATCTTTGTTTAACTGTTTAACTTATTCTTTCTCTCTGTCTATAATTTTAAACTTTTATAATCCTTTGACAACTTGTCTTCTCATCTCCCCTTTATAAGGAAGTCTCTTTTAATCCGCGGAGAATATTTAGAGTTGAAGTGAGGCCTAAGACAATGATCAGAATTATACTCATAAACGATATTAAACTTCTAAAATAATTCACCTTCTACCAATCGATAACCGATTTAATAGATGATGTTTGTTACAGACACATTAAAGTATACTCAAACAAACAGATGTCCTTTAAAATGGACACCGATTCCGGTACTAGATAGTAGGGAGACTTATACATATTAATTAAGATGGTGGTTAATTATAATTATTCAATTATTTTCGTTTAATTTTTGTTCGTCAAGAACGAAGAATTTCAGGGACCTTCCTTCTCTGGACGAGTGGGCTTTAGACTTCAGGAATTGGACTCGTCGCCGCTCTCGTAGTCGTGAAGAGTTAATGTGTCGATTTCCACTTAGTCTCTCTAATGCTTGAAGAAAGGATCCATGTACAAGGACTGAATTGAAGATCTGTGCAAAGGGTTAGGAGTCAACAGGTTTCTAGTGATGACAAACCACTGACCATCAAACTTAGGATTCAATATCTCATAAGGTCTATTGGTGAGAGTAGCATTTTTATCTTTCAATGCCAACATATCATCAACAGTGTAAGGTAAACTTCCGCAAAGAATATAGAACAGGAGTAGCCCAAGTCCCCAAGCATCTTAGGCCTTCAACATCACATGATTTAAAGGCTGGATCTCTCTATTAATATATTCAGGAGGAGAGTATTCGTTAATGATTCCATCCCTCTAGACATTCCTGTTCAACCAATCTGTCAAGAAAGGAACGTGGTACTTATCAAACAGAATGTTTTCCGGCTTAATATTCAGGTGATAGACTTTGTTCTTATGGGCCTGGAAAGAGTCTTGATGATCATGAAGGCAACGTACTTGAAGCACTTCTGATTTATGAAAAAGCCTTCTAAAAGGGTCCTTAAGTTGTATGGATACTTTGGCATCAAGTATGCAGGCTTGCCCAAGAGGTTGTGGGTTTCTAGTATAGACACTATGTTTCTACCGTGCTTATTGAAGTTGGTATCCATTATTGCAATAGCCGAAGCTTGAGCAGGAATCAGAGCTTTCCAGAAGATCTTAATAATCATTTCGCAAGGACCGCTGCTCTCGTTTATGACTTGGTTGCTATTCGTTTTCCTATAACACTCAAACGATCTGGTAAGATAACTTTTCCCTATTCTTTTTCCAAGCAACAAGTTATGTTTGTCAGCCTCTCTCTTAACCATAGCAAAGATGTCATTTTCCATATCCTCCATAGTAGCTCTAAGGTTCTAGCTTTCCTTGTAAGATTTTAATAGTAAATCAAGTCGCCCGTAGATCCCCCTCAGCATTTGCTAGTTCAGAGTCTAGTAGTGAATATAGAACTTGGACCCTTCAATGAACTCGGCTTTTTCTTTTTGATTGAGGGTCTTGTACACCGCGTCGTTCGCTATCGATTATTGCAACTACTCCAGTTATTCCTAGCCTACTCTAAGCCCAGTAACCTTTTGACTCCTTGGTAAGGCCACTACTTTATTCAAAACATTTTGTATTTTTCCAGGTTCTCTCCTTCGAACCTTGACAGGTTCCAATAGGCTCTCAACTTATCCACTTGATTGTAAAACAGCCTATCCTTCTAAATCGACAACCTTTACTCAGTTCCCTTGGGCTCATACTTGCAATGCAGTTTCAAGGACGTTTTGATCTATTCAATATTAATTTTTTAAACTTGTTTAATAAAACCTGCTAACTTGCTTTTACTTTCTATGATCTATATCCAGCCTCCTGAGGCTTCTTATAACTTCTTCAGACCCTCTATGATCTGAGCCTCTGAAACGAACTTTCCAACATGCTTGTCACTTCCTATCATGTTTTTTATCAGTTCGGCTAGTGGTATTGTCTGTTTAATTGTAAAGAGGTACTGCAACTTATTGGTTAAGGATAGCAGCTTCTCAAACTATTCTAATGGCTCGTTTGCATTAATAGAATTATGCAGTTAATCTCTCACCTTCTATTAGTTTACCTGCTTATTAATAATAGCGTAGGCAAGTGTGGGAGTAAACTCCTTAGTGGCCTTTTCCAAAAGACTTTTTGATCTTGGGCTCAGCTATTATTGGGGTTCTTAATTCTCTACCTCAAGTTCCATGCCTAGCAGCTTTGGAGTCATTTGAGCTTCACTGTGCCTTTTCCCTAACTGACTTCCAGGAGTCGTGAAGTTGGAGTCGACAAAGTCTGAAGATGAATCCTTGTAGTAAAGGTAGAATTTGATCTGCTGCTCGTCCTGGTTTATGATCTCTACAGGATGATCGCTTAGTAGCTAGAAGTAATGGATCCCTCCTCTACCCAGGCATTAATCAGGAGGCAATACCCAGAGCACATACTTGAGAAGGGCACTGCGATTAATTGCTTGAATAATAAAATATTGAAAAAAAAAAAAAAAAAAAAAAAAAAAAAAAAAAAAAAAAAAAAAAAAAAAAAAAAAAAAAAAAAAAAAAAAAAAAAAAAAAAAAAAAAAAAAAAAAAAAAAAAAAAAAATAAAAAAAAAATAAAAAAAAAAAAAAAAAATAAATAAAAAATTTGCTTGAATAAGTTCTTTAGCCTTTGAAGTATCAATCTCAATTTTAAAACAACAAAAGTGAGTGGCGAAGGAATTGTTGGAGTCTCTAAGCTCAATGATCTTGGTGGTCTTGTGAATGATATCTATCCTTGAGAGATAGGCACCTAACCAGGGATTGTTACTTAGCATAGCTTAGCCCATGAACTCGTTGACCAGGTCATGTAAGAGGGAGTGAATAGGTTTAGAGTTTATGAAAGTGAAGGTTGATGTTTGTTACACCAATTTGCAGAAAAATGTAGCTTAAGAGAAGTAAGAATCAATCTCGCAAAGAAGGATTCAGGGTCGTTGTCCTCTCCCAATAGGATGTTGATTAGCTTGGCAACTTCCAAAGGATCAAAGATAGGCTGTGGCAGAAGGAACATTTAGTTAGCCTCTACCATCATAAGGTCTTATTTCTTTTGACTCCTGGTAACCGACTTTGATTTGGGAGTTCTCAAGTTGGAGTAATTGACTTCCTAATTTTTACTTATAAATTCCTGAACCTTAACTTGGTACTGTTCATAAAATCCTTGCATTTACTTCTTGTCTTCTTCTGATGCAGTATACCTAGTTGCTGTACAGCTTCATCGAGCCTTACAGCCCTTACGCCTTTGAATTTAGGAGTCCTCAATCCATCTTTCTCAGCTTTCTGCCACTGGTGCCGCATTTTCTTATCAATATACTCCTGCTTTTCAATCCTGTCAGGATCATTCCAGCAGTCATAGATGGTTTGGACTTTGATCTCTTCTTGAATCGTTGCTTCGGTAGGATTGACTATTGTGTCAGAGTTGAAAGAGACATCATTAAGGGCCTTTACATCCTTGCTTTCAGTTTGAGTTGCAAGATCAAAGTTGCTGGGATTAACCTGCACTGCAACCGAGTTCAAGGTCTTGCGAATTTGGTAAATTTCCTGAACCTTAGCGAAGTTCTCCTCGTGATGACGGGAGTTTCCTTCTCTTTAACGCTTATTATAAAAGCAGGAACTTGGACAGGTTGAGTATCTATATTGCATTAACTTATATACATTACATACCTTAAAGTTAAGGAGGCTTTTAAGGTTAAATCATCATCGATGAGCAATTCTCTTTAAGCATACTTGAAACGAAATCAACAGGCTAGTTTAATTCAAAGGGTTCACAGGTATTATAGTTTTCATCTCCAGGAGCCAGGGAGTTGAACCCCCGAGAATAGTTGTGGCATTGATTGCCTTTGCTGAACGACTCTGAAGAGTTGCCGTAAATGCTGGAAAGAATGCTTTCAGGCTTGGTATTCTTGCACTTGTGCTTTCTCTTGCTTTCAGGGGAAGAGTAGAAGTTGTTGCACTTATCGCCATATTCATTTTAGGTTTGAGTTGTTTCATCTACTGCACTTAGTCGTAGTGCTTCTAGTGCTTGTGCTTTGATAAGCTCTGGGAGGATATATAACTCTTCTGGCATCCCGCGATTGTGCAAGGATATTTGCCCTTCTTTCCTTTAGCTGGATTCGGTGATTGCTCACTCATTATATTAATAGTTATTAATTATAAAGTTTAATCAAAGGAGAAGTTAAACAGAGAGCCTTCCTTATTTAGTATTCCTTCAAAAAGCCTCGAAACTTTCAGATGCCCTGCCTGTACATTGCTAAGAACCAGGCAACTTAGTTTCTGACTTTCCTTAACTCATATATGCCACCTGACTAGTTTCTAAGCGTGAGCAGGCTTGATTGAAGAAAGTTCGATTTCCTCCTTAAATGGACACAAATTCCAGATTGGACACAATTCCGGACACATATTCCGGACACAATTCCAGGTGATGTTTGTTACATTGATCAAAGTTTTATAATATTAAGCTACAAGTACAAAATCACTCAATTAAAATTTCACCAAATGAATTAACAATAGAAGCAGGTGCTACCCAAGGGGTTTACGTGTCAGATTTGCAATGTCCCTTTCTAAAACAGAACAGCCAAACACCGCCACATAAAGAAGGATCACACTGAGCAGGAAGTTAGAGACAACAAGTTGTAAAACTATCATAAAATTTGTGAAGTTTGTTAGAAGGTCTACTCAACTAAGCACAGCTATAGGTTTCACCCTTGTGTCAAGGAGAAGAAGATTAGAGAAGCTGCCCAGGCTATTGAGAGTGGTAGCTAGAAGTACAGTTCCTCTGGCAAATCCTAGGGATGTGTAAAGCAGAGCGAGGCTTCCTAAATCAATATGGATGAGAAAGCCCACTCCAACTCAAAAGAATCTATCGCAACTTAGCAGCAGCAATTCTAAAGTAAGAATAATTCCAGTTGATAAACATACAGATATGTTGGAGGCAATTTAAAGGTCAGAAGCATAAGGCGTAGCTACAATCAGTGAGGTATCAAGATCACTTCCAGTAGAGCAGTAAGCTCATGAGGACTTTTATCCTGGATCTCCTATTGAAAACCATGACGATTTAATTGCAGGGAATGATGGATGCTTCTCTTAAACTAATATTGCGCCTCAACTAGATTTGATTTAGCCTGCTTCAAGTTCCAAGTCAGTTGCAAGGGAAGGTGTATTACTTGACTTTATAAAGGTGGCTACTCATGCGCCTGAACAAACTCAATTGGCTTAGTTAACAGAAGGCAAAGCTCAAGCGGAAGAAGATAATTGTATTAATGAGAAAGTTAATAATAGATTGTGGAAAACGTTTTGGAAATCCATAGGTACCTAAACTTTTAAAGTGACTTGAATTTCAGCAATATTCATGTGTTATTTAATCAGGACATTCAAACCAAGACTTGTGGCATTGTAGCCCCTGCAACTCGTTCTATAACTAGTATAATAATGGATCCCAATTTAGTGGGCAGTGATGCCCAACCAGCATACGGAGAAATTCCTACAATTCAGTTTTCCAAAATTATTTAAAGGCTGCAATAGTATGGTATGAACCAAGACTCTGTGTTTTACGATGTTGGTTCTGGGTTTGGCAAGCTGGTATTCTAGGCAGCTTTTATGACAAACGCAACCAGCGTTGGAGTGGAGATAGTCGCAAACCGCTTCCATATCTCAAATAAGAAATTACTCTAACTCTAGGAAGATTATTCAACAGACCTGGAAGTGAGCGCTGTCCTCAAGAAGATTGAGTTCTACAAACAAATTTCAGGAACGTCTAGGAATTTAAGACTTCGTCTAATCTGCAGGTAACTCACTTATACAGCTTCGCTGCCAGGATGTCAGACCCTGACTTAGTGTACTTGATGGACCTTATTGACAACTGTCCCAATCTAAAGTATGCAGTAGTTACCTCCAATATCAATAAAATCAATCTTCGCAATAACCAGCCTAACTTCTAATCTATCTATAAATGAGTTACTCAACAACTGGCAATTAGAAATTTACTTTTCATTTCCTTGAGAGATGCCAGGCAGTATCTATCGCGCGACCAAGTATAAAGGGACAAGAGATTCTCTCTGAAGAAGTTAAGGAGATCTAAAAAGGCGAAGGCTAGATTTTGCAAAAAAGATCAAGTACTTAAAGAGATAAGCGCTCCTCAAATGAAAACATAGAAGCTGTCTGTAACAAACATCACCCTACAAATTTCTAGCGAAGAAAACATAACGAGCTCCTTGGCTTTAGTGAAAGCTCTGGATCCGGTTAATAAATGCTGGATCAAATATATTAAACAATCGCAGATTAAGTTCGGTTAGCAGGTAGTTCTAAGATCGAGGCTGTCACTCCTGATTCAGTTCTGAAAACATTTTCATTGTACAAGAAAACCCAAATAGAGGGCATTGAGCAGTATTAAAACTTGTTGGATAAATGTGGTATGCAGAAAGCAATTATTGAGAAATACATTGAGCCCAGCAGTTCAGAGCTGGACTAAGATTTTGGAGAGGAGGGTGTTTTTAATCATGTTCAGAGGGAGATATATCAAGGCTTTGAAGAAGAGGAACGCCTCAAAGTTTATAATCGCTACACCGACTATGCGAAATAGCTGCACAAATTTCATTTCATTGAAGAAAAGATTGCAAGTAGGTTGTAATAATGGCAGGAGTTGAATATTGCTAATGATAAGCTATAGGCTAATAACAAAAGACTTGAGTAGGAAAACATATCTTATATAGCAGAGCTACTGAGAGATAGGTTACGGCTTCAAGGTTCTGAACGAGTAAGCAAACGGAGGTTTCGGAAGAGTCTTTAAGTGTTAGAAACTTGGGGAGTAATAACCCAACGAGTTCCTGGCAATCAAAGTGCCTATTGATAGCACTGCCAAAATCAATTGCGAAGTTAAAGCTCTGAAGAAACTCTAAACAAAAAAGAAAAAAGACCCAGGCTAGAATTTTGTTGTTGACTTGGTGGAGACTATAAAACTTGGTAAGAGGAAATTGATAGTTATGAAATGGTACAATAATAATCTCCGACATTTATTCACGATTAAGAAGCTAAATGAGAAACAGAAGTTTTACATCTCCTACTTCATAATAATAGGAATCGCTTACGCCCACTCACTTGGGATTGCTCACAGAGATCTAAAGCTGGACAACATTCTGATTGATGATAAATACTTGCCAAAAATCTGTGATTGGGGTCTCACTGATTCTGCAGTTAGTTCAGGTACGAAATCTTTCATGGCGCCTGAGCAGTTCAGGCAGGACATACCTGCGCAGGATATCCAGATATTCAAGCTAGACTCCTGGAGTCTGGGTGTTGTACTCTTCATGATTCAGTTCGGTAAACACCCCTTCACAGATGCATAGATACGTGGGATGAACTAAGCATACAAGTAGCAAGAGCTGCCAGATGAAATCAAGAACGCAAAGTCTGGCATTAAGAAAGTAATCAAGAAGTTGCTTCAGTTCCAGTAGGGAGACAAAGCCTCAGTAAGTGAGGTCCGCAAGGACAAAGTGTTTGAGGAGCTTTGGAAATGCTCGTATAAGGATCTGGACATTTCAAAACTGAAGTGATGTTTGTTACAAACCTTCCTTAAGAGTTCAAATAAT
>ARYC01005532.1:0-37088 GCA_000711775.1 Oxytricha trifallax | reverse complement strand
TTAAAAGCTCACAAGAAAGATTTAGAGATTGAAAAGCATGAAGATGAATTGAAGCTACTTAACAAAAGAAAACAAGAGAATCTTCGAAAATGGTAGAGCTCGAACAAGCTAGTGAATCAGAATATGTGAGGAAATCACGCAACCTACAAGCATCTGAAATCACAAAGATTATGATTAAAATTCAATATAAAAAGATTCCTGTTCTTGCCTAAGTTGACCTAGACACTTCACTTTAAAGCTAACTTATATTAGAAGATTCCTTTGATAAGAAAGTTATCAATGATCATCAGTATGCATACAAGGTGTATCCCTTCAACTTTCTCTTAAGTGATGATAAATATTAGATGGAGTTCACAAATGAGTATCAAGTACTCACTCAAGCAAAGTTTAAAGAGTGTAGTTACTTAATCAAGCTAGATGCTGTTCTCCTTGCCAAGGATCATGTTGCTTTCAGACTTCCACTCTATGAAATGACCCTCAGAGATTTTATAACAGATCAAAGGAATCATAAGTAGCTTGCTTTGATAGCAACTTAAACCTTACCAGGTATAAAAGAGCTACATAAGTTAGGCTTTGTTCATAGAGATTTGAAACCTGAGAATATTATGATAAACTTCTCACCTGTAAGAGTGACAATTATTGACTTCAACAGAGCATTAAGGGTAGAAGTATCAAGGCTAGGAAGCGTTATGGGAACTCCAGGCTATTATCCTGAAAGAGAAGACTGGAGATGGAGACTATCAATGGGATGTGTGGGCTTTAGCAGCAATAATAATAGAGTGCGATATGCCTCGGAATGATTACTACTCTACAAGGTGTGAGAAAGATGCTAAGTAAAGAATCAAGTAATTTATGGACAAATCCAGAGTATCTCAATCATTTAAATAGATGGCAGAATCAGTAATCTTAAAACCAAACTCTAGATCAGACATAACATTAGAGAAGATAGAGTTGTGGTTAAGTAAAAAAACTTCAGACCTCTCCCACATGATCCAAAAGTGCATTTTGAGTGATTAAATTAAATACATTTACTATAAATTTCACATTAAAACCTATAAATAACCCCAACCCCTAACAAATTCCCTACAAATCAAAGCACTTATAAACCTCATTAAGGGGTTTTGGGGTTTTGAATCTATTACTTGAAATTAACAATAAATTTAATTAGATAATGTTTCACTATTAAGATTATTTTAATTTTTCTGTCCTTGCCAAATCTTTCTTCAAAAGTTTACTTCATTCAATTGCAATAACTTCACAAACTATAAATAATTTATATTAATTTTAGTAGTAAGATCTTGTTCAACAGAAGGTACGCTTAAAATACCCCTCACAATATGCACATAAAATATAATAATACGATGTGAATGACTGAAAAGTATTTCGTTTTGGCATTTGTAGCAGTAAACCCGATTAACGTTTTGGAATTGATTGTTTTTAATTTGATTTTTTATGCATTTTATACAGACATATTTTACTGTTGTTTCATCTCCTCAAGCTTTTCTTTGTAAAATTTCATTTTTTATAATATTTTACAAAATGGTTTCCTTTTTTGAGTATGTCCTTCACCTCAGGGACTTTGATTTTGACATCTGGACATTTAGAGAATTTCTTAGCTTATTTAGAAAAATAGTGATAAAAATCTCATACGAATAAAGACTATTTCGAATAATTAAATTATTTTATTTTTAAGTTGTGATTTTCAAGATAAGAGATAATATCTATTTTATTTTTCATGAATTTATTTTGTATTTTTTTAATTTATTTATAATTAAAATTATAAATCTAATTTTTAGAGATTATCAATTTACTAACTTAAATTTTTCTTAGAGGTATTTACACTATATTATTTTTTGGGGATATTGTTTTTTTTTAAAAAATTTTTGATGTTTTGTCAAGAATAAAACATTTACACTTAATATTATTTAACAAATTTTAATTATTTAAAATTTAATCGCCTGATAATATTTTGACTAATTGTTTAACTTTGAATTTACTGTTTGAGATAGCCTAGACTTATAATTTATTGCTTCTCCACTGGTTATTGTTGTGGTAGGAAGCGGCTCTTTTAATTTCCCTTGTAATATTCCCACATATTTTATAAGATCTGTACTTGTACCTATGTTTTCAAAAAAATTTTATAAGCCAGATTGTATTATATTATAATGCAAAATTCGTCCACATATTCTTAGTAGTCTCCTTTCTATTTTATTAACTTTTATTTTAACTGAGATGATTATATTTTGGGTAATATCTAAATAATAATCCTTAAACTCTTCACTAATTTTAATCTGTAAGTAATTTGTTAGATTTGAACTTCTATTTTAACATTAGTTTTCTTTTTTATAATATTTTGAATTTTTATTTTATTTAATATTGTTTTCTATTTTATTAAAGATAAATTTCTTTATGATTTATATCGCTTCTATAAATTTATTATAAAGTTTATATTAAAATTTAAACTTTCTATAAATTAATTTAGATTTATAATAATATTTAATTTATAAAAAAAAGTATTTTAACAAAACCTAATTATAGATTTTATAATAGAATACTCCATCTATATTATCTCATTACTTTAAAAATAATAAATCTTTCCACTTAATTATTAGCTAATTAAAAAGTTTTTATATTATATCAATTTAAAGATTAAATAACAATAATCTTTATAGATATTTCAAACTCTGACCTCAACTTTAGGAAAAAAAGAAAGACAGTAGAGCATATACATTCATTCAAACATAAACATTTAAAAATTTTCTTTTTTTTAAATTCAATATGATTATTCTCTTTTTTTAATTAAATTACTTACAAATTCATATTCTTATAATTTAATAAATCCTAATATTCTCGGTGAACATCGTGCATAAATTTGATTAATTCTAGAAGCTCTTTAAAACTAATTTCGATCTTAAGTAGTAATATGTGTTCTCCATTTTTTTACATTATTACTCGTTCTTTTTGTTTTAATTTTTATCATTTAAATCTTAACAAAATTAGATGAAAGCAATAATAAATTGGAAATATCTAATCATAGAAAGTTTATAAAATCCCTGAACGGTTTCGGGGTTTTGAATGAGCTTGTATGTTAAACTCCATGTTCTCAATCAAACCTTAAGGCAGTTCTGCTACCTCGCCTACTTTAAAATTTTGCTCAAGTACAAACATTATTGTCCTGAAGCTTCTACTTTATTAGTAATTTTCCAACATTTATTTAAAAAGCTATTCTTGCATCTACATCTATTCTTGTTAGCTCTCAGAGTTTATATAATATCTGGTAAGGGTTATAGTTTGAGAACTTCCCAAATAAGCGATCCATAAAATATTTGTTGTTTTTAGTTTTATTTTGTAATTTATTACTAATTATTTGTTAATCAATATGTAATATAATGAAGCGCTTAGATGCATAAAAATAAATTGAATATCCTATCAAATTTCTACTCAAAAATTCTAAATACAAAATCCAATAAAAAAGAAAATTTTTAATGGATAATTGAAAGAATGTCATTGTAAATATACATTAATGACCAAGGAGACTGTTCATGCTTAAATTTTAACCTTAAAATTCTTTAAATTATATATGAGAGTGTTTGATTTAAATGTTTAAGCTGTTTTCATATTTAATATAAATTGAAGAAATAAAATAATTTATGTCATTTTAAAATGAAATGAGATAAATTAGACAATTTTTCCTTTTAATTTGCATTTAAGTATCTCAAGTGTATCCGCCTGATTTCTTTTTCCAAAAATTTATTCTGTATTTCGAAAAAAAATATCTTGCCATTCATAATAATACTTAATAAAACATTATGAAAAATTAATTTTTGATTAACTTCTTATTATCTTACTTATTTTCAAAATTGATCATTCTTTTTACAATAGACCATATTTCTTTTAATTTTATAAATTTCAATAAGATCCTCTGAAAAATCTAATTTTATAATAAATCATCAGTTTCTTTTTTATTATTATTTTTGCCATTTTATATTTACGATTTAATGCTGTAATTAATATTTAATCTATTAGAAATGAGAAAATTATCAAGATATTCATGATTGCGATATTGAAAATGTTTTAATTAAAATAATTGCATTTAAAAAATATAAAAATAGCAGATTTTAAAATTAATTTTTATTTAAGAAGCATCTCTTTTTAGTATAAATTAGACCTCATTAGAGATTATTTGAACCGTGTAAATTAAAAGAGATTAAGTAATTTTTACTTCATAATTAAGAAATCTTTATGCAAGTTTATCATTAATATACAATTTAATTTATTCTATATATTTTTTGTCCATGTTTTACTTGATTTTTTTGTCTTCTTTAAAACGCAAAATTATGAACTAAATTTCTATAAGAATTGCCTTTCTTTCAGATTTATAATAAATTAATAAAGGATTGTTAGAGATTTATCATAAAATGCTTTTTTTATTAAGACTGAAAAACTTTCTATAATATTCTCTTCTAGTATGTTTATAAAATTAAAAGCTCTAAAATCGTTAATATTTCATAAAAATAATGCTATAATAATACTTAAATTATCCTTTTTATTTACAAAAAATATAATTAAAGTAATATTAAATTAATATGACATAAAATTTTTCCAAGAAATCATATAAAATACAAAAAAAGAAAAATTATAGAGTTTATAATTGTAACTTCGAGCATTTCATTCAAAATCCTGAATACCTATAAATTAAATGTTGCAATTATTTGATTTTTAAGGGATAGATTATTACTTATTAATCTTATTAGAAAAAAAGAATAGTTTTATATTATCAACAAAATAAATTATTTACCAACTGATTTCGATAATTTTTATATATATTTTTGGTATTTGCTGTTCAAATTTCTATAATTGTAGATTTAAATGTAATAATATCATTTAAAAAAGCAAAATTACGTACATTAAAATTGTGGCAACTTAATAACTAAATATTCTTAATTAAAAGAAATTTATCAAAGCATAAATATGTTAGAACATAACTTTAAATTTGCATTAGAAACAACATTTTGGATTTGCATATGGTCAATATAAAAAATCAACTTTGTAAAATTCCAAAACCCATTAGTAACTTTTCTAAATCACACTTGCAAAAATTGAAATTCTAATTTACAGAAATTTTATAAATATTATTTAACAATTTTGATTTTTCTTTTTTTTATCAATTAAGTATAATAAGAATGTCTTAGAAAAAAAATTATTCACAAATAGGACTAGTAAATGTGAGAGTCTTGTTTTTTCTCCCTTGTCATGAAAGACTTTATATAAATGAAAGATTATAAAAAAGTGAAGCTAATTAACTTATCTTATTCATATTTATCAATAAATAGTTAACAACAAATACCAAACTCACAATAATCTGCGATTTCATCACTTACCCCAAAATTATTTTGCAAAATTCGCAAATAAAGAATCTAATATATTTCTTTAATAATTTTGAAGTTCTTATTCAAATCTAATTATAAAAATATCTCATTTTTCAAATAAAAATGATGATGATATAGTAGCCAGATGACTTTTTTTTTATATACCTTCAATAAAAGTTTTTAAATTTTTTTCATAAATTTCTGACTTTGAAAATTTGATACGAAATAAAATTATTCAATAAGCTGAACAAATTACAACTATATTAATTCTTATAAATTTTCTAGAAATAAAATTTGAATAAGCTCTTTTTTTTAGTCTAGGAACTAGTATAAACTATATAGAACGCAATTAAATCCTTAAGAATTAAGAGATCCTGATTATAAAAACTATTCTTTTGAGATAGAATCTATTTATAAAGAATTTTATCAGTTCTAAATCTTCATGGAAATAATACTGTAATTAGATGTAAATAAGGCTTCCTTCCTTGATCATAAAATTAATAGGAATGAGTAAACCAGTTTATGTTTAAATCCATAATCTTTCATGTACCATAATTCTTTTATTTTATATTAAATTATCCCAAAGTTTTTTCATTCACTTGCTAAGATTTTCAACTTCAAACTTGCATAAACCATATTAATTCCATAATAACTACTTTTTTATTAAGGACTATATCAATCAACGATGAATAAAACTACAGAAAAGTTGTAAGGATTATTTATTCTAGATAAAATTTGACATCTTATCATAAAGGACCTATCTTTAATTTAGGCATTGTAAATTTTTATTCATAAAAGAACTTAAATTTTTGATTATATATACATGACTTTATTATAATAAAATAATCCAAAATTTAAAATTATAAAACACAAAAAAATTATGAAAGAGTTTTAAAAATATAGATTCAAAATAATAATTTCATTGTGGTTAAAAAATAAATCATGGAAATAACTACGAGACTTTCAGTGTTTCTGATTTTCTCATGACTAAATTGATATAAATAAAACGAAATTTTTCTGTTAATATAAAATTAAATATAAAGACTGATAAATGTGATTTTAACTATGTGAATCATCAAAGTTGTTCCATAATTCATTCTTAATTATATTAAAAATATATATTTTATAAATAATTATAAATATAGTTTCCTGATTTGGTATATTTGAATTCCTTGATCTTAAAACGATAAGTAATTTCAACTTTTTGTTAAAAATCAAATAATTAGGAAAATTAAAATCTAATTAAATCCTCTATCCATTATAATATTATTATTATTTTAGTGTGAAATACTATCCATGCTTAATTTCATTAATGATTAGTTAATTTGATTATTTAATTTTAAATATAACTATCTGGATATAAATATTTTTTTATATTAAAAATAATTATGCTCATCAAAATATTTAGCATATTTAATGATTACGGTGACTTTCAATTTTTTTAAAAAAAATTTTAAATACAATCTTGAATATAAAAAAGAAATTAAGAAATTTAAAACAGTATTAAATTTTATATTTTAATTGTTTTATAAAATCTACAATTATTTGATAGTAATTAATTTATTTATCATAATAACATAAAAAATGTATGGTATTTTTGAGTGGCAAAGTATTTTGCTTATTGATAGTAATTTCAAATATTATTATACTGTTTAAGATTACTGCAAAAATCCAGTAAATTTAAATTTTTGATAATAAGACTAGGAATAAGAATAGGCTTAAATAGAAATTAAGTATATTAGAATTTATTTAAAAAAAAAGAAAATAAGATTTTAAAGTTATTTTATCAATTTATAACTGATATACTATTTCACTGTAATAATATATTCATTTTATCATTTAATTAAAATATTTGTATTTTTTAATTAAGCAATTTATATATTAAAACTTAAAGAGTGAAATTGAGAGATTATTTTAAGTTATTAAATTAAAGATAAAATAGAAACTTAGCTAAAGCAACATTTTTTCCATAAAAGTTTTGTTGCTTTCAATATATTTTTATTCAAGCATCACTAAACAGCTGTAGATAAACTTCGTTGTTTGAACATAAAAATGCATAGGAATGAATATATCATAATACTCTACCCCATAAATTTTATAATTATTTTGATTTACTTATACTATAAATTTCTCCTATTTTTCATTATCAATATTGATTAAAAAAGATATAATTTTTGATTATTACTTCATAAAAAAATCAATTTTACCCTCTTTATTTATAAATTTAACTTCATTAGAAAATAATAAAATACTTGCTAAATAACCGCAGTTATTTTTAAGTTACTGTTATAAAAAAAATACTTCTTTAGTTATTTTTTTAAAGAGTATTACATTTTTCTAGAAAACTAATGCTATTAATCAATATTTTTACTAAATTAAGTTCCAATCTTAATAAGCATAAATAACACATAAATGAAACAAATTTCTCCATTCTTTTCTTATTGTTATAATTTTATTAAAAAATTTAATTTTTGTCAGAAAAATAATCGATCTAGATTTACAATCGAATATTTTCATGTTTTGCGAAATTTAAAGGGAGTGTGTTTCTCAAATAGAATAGCAATCCTAAAATGCAATTTCATTAATTCTTAATTAAAAGAGAAAAGAAATTCTAATGTCAGTTATACCTATTCTGTATCTTGTACTTTTGAGAGGATTTGTTTCAAATAAAATCAAATATTTCCCTCATGTTATTGAAAACTAGACTTCTCAGAATTCTAAATTTAACATGAGTTACTTGATGAACTGAATTTTTTTAAAATTATATCTTAATTAATAATATGGTCAGTTTTGGGAATTCTAAGCCCAGACATAGAACAATAAACTTAATTAGATAAAACTTCACTTTAAATGTAAGGTTATAATAACAAATATATTCTATCTCTCTCAGATTTTTCTTAATTTATTTCTTGAAAACTTGTAATTCTTAAATGTATTTATAATTGTAATGATCTTACTGTCAAATATTAGTCTAAACATCATGTTTAGTAGTAATAAATTCTAACACTTAGAACACCCATCACAATATGTACGACCTTTATAAATACGATATAATTAATTGTGAATATAATTTACTCTAGGAAAATATGATATTTGCAATATGTGCAATTTGAAATGATTGTGTTCTTCTCTTTCATTGTAATACTGAGCAGTATCAACGACCATATTTTATTTATTACAATTATATGTGATTATATATTTCTTTCTAATGCTTCTCACGATAGTATTTTGCAATTTCCTTTCCTTTATTAATTAAGGTTTTTTATTCAAAAAATTTGTAATTTATTATAAATTTCTTTAAAGTTTTAAGTCAGAAAATTATATAATAAGATTTTTTCATAAAAATTCACTTTTTTGTTTAGGATATTATTTATTATATATTTAAAAAGAAAAGTTGAGGTATCTTTTACATAATATTGAGAGATATAAAAACTTAAAACTAGATATGGAGCCTTGTTTAATAATTAAAAGTTAATGATTCTAAAATAGAGAATCAGTAATTTTAATTATTTATGAAATTTATAAATTAGTGATAAATTAATTTAAAAATATCGTTATATTATAAAATATCAAGACATACTGAAGCAATTTTTATAGTTTTATTAATTACTAAAATTTGCTTCAGTATGTCTTGACTAAATATAGTTTGAGGAATAAAATATTCATTACTTATTTGTTTGGAAATAATTATATATTTTTAAGTATAATTAAATATCAAATGGAAGGTTTTAGTTATTTAATTAAAGTAGTTCTAGTACATTAAATTAAAAAATATTGAGAAAAATTCTTGCAATGTTATTGAATTACCATTAAATATATTTACTATATTTTAACAGATTAATTTCTATTTTAAATAACCTAGACTTATTCTTGAATTGCTTCTCCACTGCATAATTAATGATTTATACACTAAAAAAAATTCCCACATATTCTTCAAAGAGCTGTAATTTTTTGTTCTTTTTCAAAAACTTCTGAAAGTTCTTATTGAAATTGACGATTTTTTTCAACTCATCCACATATTAATAGTAGTCTTTTTTCTATTACTTATTGCACTCACGCTCAACTAAAATTATTACATTTTATGTAATGTCTGAATAAAACTCCAAGAATATTACAAATGGTTTTATTATTTATAAATTAAATAGGTCCCTTGGAATTAGGTTTTACAATAATTGCTAATTAAAATTAAAACCTTGGTAAATTTGACTTAATTTGTCTTTTAATCGCTATATTATCATGTTTCAATTAACATTAATACCAAGAAATATTTTTAATATATATTTAGATTTAAAATTTTAATTTCTTTGATATTTTTAAATACATAATTAAATTTTTTTATTATACTCTTGGTAAAAAATAATAATTGTTTAATTCATATTTTCTATTAGATATTTCGTTAGAAATTAAAAATTCATTGTTACTTTAGCATTACTTCGGGGGGGGGGGAAGTTTCTTGCCCCAACATTAAATTTTATATTGTTTGGCAATAAAAATATTAGAAATAAATAAATTTCAATTTCAATTACTATATTCATGTACTAAACAACTTTTATTAATTTATAATTTTTCAAGGTACATAATAATTCTTTATTAAATTATATATTATAAACAAGGCTAAATAATTTGTTTTTATTAATAATTAATGTGATTTTCTTTGAAATGTGAATTCATTATCAAGGTAGAAATGATATTTGAAGCTAAATTAAATATAACTATATCATAATTGATGATAAAGATTCTTTGAAAATTATAAAAATTACATGTTTTTATGCATAAGGCAGAAAACTTCCGAAGAGGGCAGGAAACTTCCCTCCCCCATTACTTCTAAGAATTATTATTGAAAAAAAAATATTTATAATCAGAATTTATTTTTGAATTCTAGTTATAATTTGGTTTTAAAATGAACTTGTATGTTATGATATACATATAATCCACCCTTAAAGTAGTCCTGATAATCGACTAAGGAGATTATTTGTTCAAGTACTAAAGCATTATTATCATGAAGCTGTTGCTTTTTACAATTAATGTACGCAAGCATCTGTTAAGAAAGCTATTAATTCATTTATTTTTTAAACTAGAAGAGTTAGTGAAGATAGGGTCAGGATTAAAAGAATACAAATATGAGTTCCAAAATATATATCATTTGAGTTACTTTAAACTTTATTTGTTGGTCAATAAACTTAATTAAATTCTGCAATAGTAAGGAATGGTCGAGAGCACTTAAACATTTAATTTTTATAATAATGAATATCCCTCTTAAGCTTTTTTGCCCAAAATCGTTTACTCCTGGTGGCTGTGAAAAGAAAATCCTGACATGGGTATGGAAAGATTGTATGCATCAAACATACATTAATTGCTAGGAGACTTGTGAAATGAAAAATAAAAATTAAATAACACAAAAAAACTTTCAATATAATTATATTTACTCATGCCTTGTCAAGTTTATATAATTTTATTGGTAAGTAATATTCAATCTATTTACTAAACTTATACACAATCCAAAAGCTAATTTTAAATATTTTAATAGTTAAAATTGAACTAAATTTCATTCATATTAATCTTAATTTAAACTGAAGTGTTATGATACACTTCAATTTTATAAGATTAAAATCTATCGCTAAATTAATTTAAGACAATTACTGTTTTATTAAAATTTTTAAGAAAAAATATTATGAATTATTTGATTCTAATGAGATCTCTACTTTTAAGAATTTTATACTCTATTAAGTATCTTAAATTTTTTTTTTCTTTAGATACTCTAATTTTATTAGAATTTATTATATTTAAGAACTTCCCATAATTTTAAAAAGACTCAATATATTAAATCTTAAATCTATCGAAATTACATTTATAGTCTTAGCATATTTTTGTATAGAGAGGAGAATATTATTAAGGTACTGACAGGGTAAATATTAGTTTACACTAAGATACATGAATCAGGTTAAATGTTTTCTAATAAAGAATTAATAGATAAAATATATAAATTCACAATAAATGTGATAGCTTCTCAATTAATGATATCAACTTTCAGGAGCTAAAAATAAGTTACTGTATAATTTAAGGAAAGTGGATATTTTTTTTAATCTTAACTTGTAATGCTTTAAATAATATTAATTTATCCTATTAATATAGTACTTTACTTAGCTAATAAGCATTCAAAATAATTATTTAAAAAGCTAATAAAATTATTAAGAAAAACACTGGGTTTTTAATCATTAATTCAAAATGTAAGCTTTCATTTTGGTCAGCAAAATCATGGAAATAATTTTGAAGCATTTAGTGCTTCTTATTTTCTCATCGCTGTAGGAATCGCACTTGCTGCTATTGATAATTCAGGTATAAATGCATCATAGAAGCGCAATTTTTCTGTTAATCTAAACAATAGCGTCAACAGCAAATGGAAAAACTGACAAAATTATTATTAATTATACTATAGATTTGAAGTTGTTCCATTTTTACTATCGGAGTGATGTTTAAGACTTAACATATATATTAATTCATACTTAACTTCACTCTATATATGTATTTTAAGAATATGCAGTGTTGGGTACTGATTATATTTTTTTAATATAAAAGTAATAACATATTCAAATTTTTCAATATTGTACATATTTAAATAAATCGAGGGAAATTTAACATGTAAAATATACCAAAATGAAGTAAAATTTCAAAATTAATAAGTAAAATTGATAATACACTATTGAGTCAATTTATGGATTATAAAAATTGATTATATATATTTCCAATAAAAACTAATTTGTCATTGAAAAAAAAAGAAAAGTTAAACAATTTTATTAAAAGCTACTGTTTGAAAATTAAGGAGATACATTATAAAATCAAATTTTTGTAACAAATTACATTTTTCCTTTGCAAATTAAATACTAAATTAAGTATATTATTCCTACATTTTTTCTCTATTTTCAATTGTTTTCATTTTTATCATTAAATCAGCTTAAAAAAAATCTGTTGCAATGTATTCCGTAAATTTACTTACTTAAATCTCTATGTTATAGTATAAAACATTTTTTGGGAAGTTTCCCGGTCTATAAATTTTTTTATATTTTCATAAATTTATTTTATTCACAATATTGATTTTTGACATCTTTAAATAATAGGCAACACTTAATTTTTTTAAAATAAATATATTTTTCTTTGAGATTATTATTAATGTTATCAAACTTTATTTATCTTTACAACTATACTATATTGTTGAGTTTTAATACAAATTTATCATTATTTAATTATTACTTTTGATCTTAAGCAACAATGAACCACCTGTGTTGTTTCGTGTACTTGAAAGCTACATGAAATATTCTAAATAATTATTTTTTTTAAAATACAATTTTTTTTAAACCTATAATATTACATTAAATAAATTAATATGCCAGGAAATTTCTTTAAGGCCAGGATACTTCCTCCCCAAATTTTATTGGAAATTAAAAATTTTTGGTATATAAAGATCGTAGATTCAATAAAAAAATTAAAAAAATATTTGAATCAAATAATAATTATTTTGCAAAATTGTAATCATTATAAAATTATTACCACACCTACCAATTAAATTACACACTTGTTTTTACATTTCAAGATAGTATAAAATATTTCACAGCTCTCTTTGGCTATCACAATACTTGGGAATATGTAAATTCTTTCATATACTTATTATAAGAATTATAATATATAATTATATTAGAATTTTTATTAATATTATTATAATCCCATTATTTATTATAATATATTTAGGAATAGATCAATATGGAATAATGTACTTCGCATAGACAACAGACGACTAGTGTGCTCCGTAAACTGGTCAGACCAGTCTTATAGAACAGTTTTGACTTCGATCTGTGGTCTTGGCATGCCAATGCCAATTACTATGACTCTTTCATCATAGCCTACCCTGGCTACGGGGTTGCTTACCCCAACTACTGGTATAACGATGCCAATGTCCATGATGCTTAGTGCAATTGGTTTTATAATAAGTTTTTCACATCCTCAACCTATAGTATTGCAGATTTCTATCATAAATTTGAATCAAATCGGTATGTTACAGCTATTGACAAATAAAAGTTAATGTTAAATTACAATATATAAAAAATTTTCATTAAAGAATACTTTTTTATTAAATTACATAAAGAGATACCTCGACTTCAGCATATAAATGATTTTCAACTTATGTGTTATTTTCAGATTATCAATTCTAAAACGGAGGGCTTGACTTCCAGTTCTAAACTTATATAAAATAATTTTATGATTATTTTCCTTAATTTATAATTTTACACAAATACATATAACAAAATACATATCCCAAGAACATGTTTCAAGAGTCAATGTTTATTACACATACGAACACAATTCTATTTATAATATTGGCAGTATGAGCTTTAATACTTATATATCTGATACTGATGATTCAAATTATTGTCAAATTAATAATGATATATAAGAATTATTTAATATTAATGATATTATTTGATTAAATATAGCAATACTTGTACAATCAAAAAATGTAGCTCAACTTTATTTCAAATCTATCTTTATGTGAATTCATTTTTGTTTGATAATCTATTATGAATGACTCTCCTATAAAAGGAGTTCAATTTTACAGAATGTGTGAGTACAAATAGAGTGATCTCATAAAAAAATAGTCTCTTAAAAGTGAAAATAAACTAATTTACATAGAATAATCGCAGTTTCTATGCTTAGGAAACTGTAATGGGGACTTATAGGATTGAAATATCAGCTACTGATCTTTAAGGAAACATTAATACATACTATTTATATGGTAATATATAACAATATAATTGTTTTAAAACACCAACTATATGACATTTGAGTTGATAGTCTACGACCAGATATTCGATAAATATAACATTTATTATTAAGGTGTAATCATAGTAGTAATCGCTATTGTTACTTTGATAGTGCTTGTGTTTATAGCCACACTTCAAACTTACTTCAAAGTTAAAAATTCAAGAGAAATTAATGATGTAAAACTATAGAAAATGCTTGGAAGTAATCCCACTAGGTTTATAGATAGACCTTAGAAACTTTCTCAAATTGATTGATTTTAATAGTAATTAACTTATATATCTTATTATATGTTGTAAATTTAATCTTATTCATCAACTGAATTCACATAAACTTAAATCATTTATATTATATCATATATCATATCTAATATAGCTCAACACAATGACAAAAGCCCTCTGAGTTCTCTGAGCTACTTATGATTTTTTTCATTCTCCTATATGACTTTCTTCTTGCCCACCAGTTTCTTCACACACATCAATTTCTCGAATTGAGCCGCCACTCGACTGGGGTCCATAATTCCAGATTTGTACTCTTTCTGCACTTCAAGAGCATTGTCTTCGTTTTCATGCTTGGATTGCTGCTTGTACTGGTAGAGCACTTTCAAGGTATTTGAATCTGCAAATTCTATGTCTTTTATGGTGTCGCTCATGTTTTGGAAGTTTAGGAATTTCAAGTTTCCTTCTAGTTGCTTGTATTCACAGTAATTGTAAATGAAATAGACATCATAATGAAATTACTAAAATGTCTATGGTTGTATTTTACATATAAAAATATAAATTAAATCAGAGTTATAAATAAACATAATACTCACTTATAAATTCAAAGCAAGTCTACTCATCAACATTTTAAGTCAGTTCCTAATTATCTCTAAATGTCTCAATTATTTCCTTAGTGATTAATTATTAAACCTCAAAATTGTAAATATCATTTTCTTGTTAATCTTGATTGTTTTGATTGTTTTAATTTGTATTTTCTGGATTTAAGAATTTGGTAATAATTTCAATAGCTTTGTGGTAGTATTTCTCTCCATATTTATTTATCATAATTTACTGCATTAATTGCTTAGAGGAGTCTTCTTCTTAAATTTTTTGTTCTTAATTTTTTATTTTAAGCTATTCTTCATCATCATCGTTTAAGCTTGCTATATTTAATTCTTAGCCTAAGTCGAACTTTCTCATTGTTTCTTACTGTTTTTACTATTAAATAGTGCCATTATCTCTCTATATTTATGAATATACGAAAATTATATATGGATTTTCTTAATATAAAATTATCTCTCTCTTCATCACCAATGAAAGTGTCTTACTCTAACTATGGCGAATCATCTTAGTCCATCTTGCTTTTCGACAACTCTAACACGCTAAAATCATTTTCATTGATTCTTTGTTTTTGTTATTTATTCATAAGTTTTTCATTAGATCTTGACTGTTATGAACTGTTTTAAAAAGTAGCTTCGGATTGATGTCTAGATAATATTTGATTTATTTGATTTGCTGTGTTCTCAACTAATTCATAGATGTTGTCTTAAGCCTGGTCATGTCTATTGTTACTCTAGGTTAGGTGAGATGAGCTAGTTGGTAAATTATGGAATATTCTCTCACTTTTTTGCTTTTTTATAGGGGATTCGTCCAATTCTTTGTGATTCTAATTTTTATTAACCAAATCAGACTACTGGTATTATATTTGATGAGAGTGCTTTGAATGGTTTGGTTGATTGGTTCTTGCTGATTGCATTCGATTGTTTGATTTTTATTACTTTAAGTCTTGTACTGCATTAGGATGTTTTAGCTAAGAGGATTAAAGCGAACTTTAAGAAGAATTTTGAGAGGATGAAATGTTAGATTTCACTCCTTAATTTTTCATGTATTCTTGTTTCTTTTTAATGTCAGCCATCATGCTTTTCAGTCGTTCTTCTTTTAGTCTCGTTTCATACTCAAGGTTCCTCAAGTCAATTTGAGATTGATCATTTTTATTTAATACTTTACCTTTGCTCTCGTTGTTATTGAATAAGAATTTAGGAACTTGATCGACTTATATAATTTGCTTCTATGGTATAGAAAAGGGATTTTTGTAATCATTAATGTGTGTTTTTGCTTCTTCGTTAATCTTTTGTGAACTAATCTGCGAGGATTATAAAGATTCATGACTGCTCTATTAGCTGTATGATTTTCTAATAAAATCAATCTATCTAAGCGATTAGTCAAGTTTTGAGACCCTTTTATTTTCTTATAATGCTTTTGTTTACTGTTCTTATAGAAAGTCTTCTTCAAACTCTGTTTCATATTCTTCATCATTTAGGAATTTCCTAATTCTAGATTTCAGTTATGGATGTTTCAGAATTTAATGAATGTCTGGTCTTTAAGCAGGATCTTATTTTAGCATAGAATCCACAAGTGAACATAATTCTCTACTAAACTAATCAGGTAGAGGTTGATATTCCCCTTTCACTATTTTTATAGCTAGTAAATGAATACCCTAACTCATGAATGGGGGTTTTAGGGCACACATTTCATACAGTAAAACTCCAAGTGCCCAAATGTCACTTTTGAAGGAATAAGGTTTAGATTCTATGATCTCAGGGGATAGATAATATGGTGTTCCAACCATGGACTTAGCAACGTCTAATGTCTCTTGGAGTACTCTAGCTATACCGAAATCCCCTAGCTTAATCTAATTATCAGAAGTCAGAAAAATGTTCTAGCCCTTTAAATCTCTATGTAAAATTTTCCTATCATGTACATGTTTGATAGCTAAACACATCTATGTGAACCAATCTAGAATATGATTCTCCTTAAATAACACTCCCTTCTTTTTCTGTTAATCAATTCTCTACAATAAATCCCCTCCATCAGCATAATCCATTACTATATGAAGCTTTCCCGCCTTAGTCTTATATACCTCCTTAAATCTAATAATGTTGGGATGATTAAGGATTTCTAGAATTTTGGCTTCTCTTAATTGCTTCAATTTTTCTTCCTCAGAGATTTTTGAAATATCTATTTATTTTATAACTGCCAGAGATTAATCACTCTCACATTTCACTAGATAAGCTACCCCATAAGACCCTTTACCAAGTTGTTAAATTTTCTTATAAGTTTCATTTGTTGGTTGTGTTTGCTGCATCATTTTGAATTTAAATTTAATTTTAATTTGATTTTACTTAATAATTTAGGTTTGTAGTAAAAGAAAACTATGGGAAATTATTATAAAATTTTATAGAATAATAGATCATGAGTAAAAATAAAATAAAATATCCAATATTATATAAATATTATTACTCTAAAATGTCATTAAACAACAATGAAAAAGGTAAAGACTTTTAAAATATAGCGAGAGAAAGTTAATTATTGAACAAGGTATAAAAATAAGAATTAGTGATTAACACTGATGATAATAATTTTGACAAATAATCCACATAAGATGCCGAATAAATTTCATCCTCAAATAAATTGCGAGAATAATCTTTATATAATTGAAGATTAACAATCATAGAAAGAGATCAAAATGATATAACTGAAAAAGCATAAATAAAACAGGCTTTCCACAAAGTAATCAAAGAGTCTTCGAACTAAGCAGATGGTGAAAAATCAACGAAAAAGAAGAAGAAATAAATCGAGAAGATAATTCAATGAGAAGCCAAGAAGGGCAATTAGTTAAAGTATAAACTCCCTGAATCCCCTTCTACAGCTGTTAAGAAGAAAAAAGAGCATGCTATGCATTAGAGAAAAAAAGAGTTGGGAGGGAACAATTTTGAGGAGGAATAGTAATTGATTGAGAGAGACCGCAGTAAGACACATCATCATGCAATTATAGATGATATTGTCTACAGTGAATTGAAAAAATAAGAGCTTGATATGAATGAAGTTAAGGAAACCTTAAACAAAAATCCTAAACTCGTCAACTTTTTAGAGGTTAATCTGAGACACATGGTCAAATTTAAGAAATAAAGAGACGCTCACATTTAAAAACTGGATAAAATGGATGCTGCAAGCAATGTTATAATTAAGCAATTGAACGGTTAAAATAAAGGAGATGAAAAAGTTGACCTAAATACCATTCCCTTTTCTGAAATGACCACTGAATAGTAACTTCAATTTTTAAGGGAAAAGTTTAATATTCCAGTTCGCAAGCCTAAAATTAATTAAGAAGTTGAATAATCCAAAAAAACTGTTACTGGGAATAATAACGTTGTGCTGAGTGAAAGTCTCTTGAGTAACGATAACTTGTTTTTAACATACAAAAGAAGAAAGCTGGTAGAAGAATCCAATAATAGTAAAAATTTAAAACAAAAACATCTTGAGACCGTTAGATAAAATTTACTAGAACAAATTAAGCTTTAAAAAGAAGCTAAAAAATAAAATTTCCAATAACATTCGGATTAAGAATTAAAAGATTCAGACCATATAACTGGCTATGTGAGTGCTTATCATTCTAAAACTAATTCATAATAAATAACATCTAAAAATAATTCAAATTAAGGGTCAGCAAGGCAAATTCAAAATGACATTATCCAATAGGAGAGTTTGCACTCACGAAAGCATAGGGGCCGATGCTCACATCAACATCCATAGTGATAAACCGGTTTGAGACATAGTTCCGATACTGAATATGTTTGAATTATCCCATTAGATTGATTTCGTATCTCCAGATTTAAAATCAATGCTAAAAACTAACTAATTAACTAAAATGAAATTAATAGCAATAGTAGCAGCTAACGAATAATTCAGAGCTCCTAAAAAAGAGTTTCACATAAAAACTCAATTTATCCATCTATTAGCAGCGAAATTATTATAGAAAATACAAACTAAAATCACGATATGAGAAGTTATAATAATATGATAAGCAAAGGATAGAATTTGACAAACAAAATGAGATATTAAGCAAGAAATGCCAGTGTTAGCGAATAAGCTGATAACCTCTTTGAAAATAATTATTATGAAAACAATTCAATTTAAAAGCAAGAATTTTTGTTAAGCACAGACAATCGGAGTCAAAAGTTTCTACCAAAACCTTCAAATAAGCATTATCAAAATTATTCAAGACAAAAGATGCAAGACATTTTAACAAGAAATCTAAGTGACAATTAAGTATAAATTTCTAGTCCTAAACCACAAAGCCTCTTTGATGTTGGTTAAAAATTTATATAATAGAGTAAATAAAATAGAGCGAATATTGCTGTGAAATTTGATTTGGATAAGTAAACTACAGAGACAAAAAATAGATCTAAAACTGTTTCAAGATAACGATATAGGCAAAATTTGCCAATAAATAAACAATAGCAGGTCTTGAACGAAGTCGGATAAAGTTAAGATTTTTAAGTTAATACAAGCATATTAAACTTTGAAGAGACCCCTATTATTTAGGGATAATATTAAAAGTAATAGAAAATTGCTAATACCTTTGATAGTAGAATGACCAAGTACAATACTTTTGTGAACAAAAATTCATCAAATCATCATTAAAGCTCCACATTCTTCTCTTAAAGAAAAGCAAAAAACGAATCTATTTCGGTGTATTAAAATACAAGATAAAGCCAATCTTAAATGAGAGGTGCTCTTATAAATAAAAGTTTTAATTTCAATAATTAATCACTGATTGATACATCTTAAAATTACCTGACAGATAAGAGCTCAATTACGAATATAGTGCTACCAAATGAATCTAAAGCCAAGGAAAATTTAATTCATACTTAGTACAATAATTTCTAGAGTCATGGTTCTTAAGGGTCTTTTAACTAAAGAAATTAAATACATTAATTTTTGAATAATCTGAAGGAAAAACCTCCCAACTTTTCAGTTAACATGAGCAATAGGGATGTTCATTCATAATCCATGCTGACAATTAGAGAAAATTTGAATATTTAAGCAGATAGTTATTAATAATAAAAAATTTAGATCTGTTATAATAATATTATTAAAAACTTAATAAATTAAATGAGCTAAGTCTAAATTTGTTTTTTCGACATAGCTCGTATTATCATATTATCTATCTTTTTAAATATATCTACTTTAATAATTTCATTAATGATCTTTTATTCTAAAGTTATTATCTCTATCCAATCATTATTGCCGAATTGTAATATTTTAATTTTTAATTAGTTTTTTTTATTTCCAGATTAGTTATAACTTTCGGTAAAAAAATTACTAATACATTTTAATTAAAGAATTGATCATTTTAGATATTTGAGATTTATTCACTAAAATCTATTTTACAAGCATAATAATTAAAAAAAATTTAACAATTAAGAAAATTATAATTCACTATTCTTGATTATTTATTCATTCAATTAAAATTGTAAGTAATTTCTCTAAATATATAATTAATTTATTCTTTTAATTTTAATATTTCTATTTGACTGGGAGTAGGAAATTAGTTTCATAAGCGAATAATAATTTCAACTAACAAAGCCAAACATTTGACACGTCATAAAATACTGTGAAAAACTAAGACTCCTCAAATATTTATACAAACATAAACAATGCAACTTTTATCTCAAATATGAAAAACACAAATTACTCTTATCGATCTTAATCCACTAATAGACTCTAATAGAAGTTTACAGTATTTATATTTAAATATAATTAATACTTATTATCTTTAGATCTTTTCTCTAGAATAGAATAATATAAATATCATTTTAATTGTTTATAAAAAATTTCATTTTTTAAATTTTCATATAAATTTACAGGGAGAACTCCTTCAATCTTAAATGATTAAGATTTCAGAGAACACATAAAATCTCACCCACTGCGATGGCAATTAAACAAAAATTAGAAAAACATCGAAGATAAAAGAAATGAGCAAATACAGGTTATTCATTAAATATTGGAGAAGTGTTAAGATATGAAAAATAAAGGGGACATAGAGTTATAGGAGTGTGAATACAAGGCATTTAAATTTATATAGTGTTTTTATATTAAATCTCGAAGGATAAAATAAATAATAATAATTAGATCAATAATGGGATTTTATAAATATTATAACATGAAAATCAACTACTCGCAAATTCTTATAAGATCATTTTTATCCCTGTCTTTAATAATTTATACTATCAATTCATAGCAACACGAATTCTAATTTCAAGAGGATTTATCAATAGAGGATCCATTTGGTTAAGAAAGGGGATTTAAGAGAATTATAGCATAACCTGGAGAAGATTTTAAGATTGAAATTGATGATTACTTTTTTTAATATAAATATTTAGATATATTATAATGTATCCTAATATATTCTACTTTAGGGGACAGTTTCTTGAGTATCACTTAAGAGGGGAGACTTTAATAGAGAATACTCTCCTTTATAAGAAAGTAATAAATTTCGAAAATCCATTGTAAGAATAGCTCTAACTCACGCTTTCTGACTCCCCAAATCCCATCGCATCCTTCAAGACAGAATGCATATATGAAGTTGAGCAAAGTAATGGCCAAAAACCTTTGACTTATTTCTTCTTCATAGATTAAAATCTCAATTTAATAGCTTATGACCTTTCTGATTATATCTATGGTGAGTTGAATGATAAGCCAAGTTTCTAAATTTCACTATATAATGATAAATATCTCTCACCCTTCAAATCATGCGCGCATTTACTACAAGTTGGTAATCATTAAGTAATAACTGTGTGCCAGTCTAATATTGATAAAAACGGTACCTTACTATTTATCGAATTGGAGCAAGGGAAATGAGGAGTGTAATATTTCAAGACTAATTATTCATTCAAAGAATTATTAAATGGGAGACTAAAACTGCTTAACATCGAAATAGAGAAGTTTCAAATTGATTTCATTTTACTAAGAAATAAATCTAGCAGTTTCTTTGAATTAGTAAACCTTGATCTAAACACAAAGAATTTTACGGTCAAAGCCTTTATAAATAATATAACATACCCTAATTTTGATGTTACAAAGCCCTTTATCACAGTTTGGAATCTGTAAATTTAGGACATTAATGTTATTCCTTAGAGAAAAGGATTGATATTAGTAAGTGAATACGGACATGGCATGTTTATTTTGGATATTCAGTGTAATTCGACGAAATGTCATGCTTATACAAAATCAATAGTTAGTTATAACTTTTCAGGAGGTCTACAGCTTTTAAAATTAAAAGTCAATGATGTTGTGCCTAATGCTTTAGCTTCGATTATTTAACCACCGATCATCATGGAAATTAATGTAAACTTTTAGCAACATATTTTAAATACTCCTATATATATATATATTGTTAATTTACAAGACTCCTTTAATCCCTATATATCTAGGAAATATGCTTTAAACTCAGACTTAAACATGTATATGGGTTTAAACATCCTAGATGCAGACGAGAGATACATAGTATTTTCTATCTTAAGAATCGACGATTTTAAACCCTTTCTAAGAGTTTATGATCGACAAGAAACCTTCGCATCATTTGCTGTGGCTCAAATTGAAATATAAAATTTCTACTATAACGATATCTTTATCGAGTTTCTTTAGTTTAATCACTTTGTAGTAAGAACTTCGGAGAAACTTACTATATTCAAGATTTAATCACCCATGATAACTATTAACACTCAAGAGATATAGAAGTATGAAAGGCTTTAGCCTTATGATAAGATCTTAAATTTAAAAATTAATACAAACCTCAATCCTATTGTTAATTATTTTATTTTGCTTATTCTATTTATTTAATTAATTAAATTGATTTATTAAATTGACTAAAAAACTTGGAATTTAAATTAACTCCTTTAATTTATCATCATTATAAAATATTTTATCTATTTATTTTTATTTAATAAAAAAGAAATTAACGATCAAATCCATTAATATATTAGATTTGATTTTAATACAATAATTCATTTTTCAATTAATTTATATTATTTTTGTTTCAATGTGAGAGACTTAAGCAATAGGGAAGTGACTAGAAATATAGAGGTCAGATTCTTGCCATAAGACTCAAATTTGACTACTTCAACAGTGCCATACTAAAGAGAAAATTAAACTTTGAAGTCAGAAAGAATAGTGATTAACTACAACTGTGGGAAATTAAGAGATCAAATCAACGACGAATTTAAAATATTATTAGTTGATATTATTTTGGAATATCATCAGTATTTTATGATTTAACACAAAAAGTTATTTTTTGTAAAAATTTTGAAAACAACAATTTCTAATTAAAATAATTAAAATTAATTTTTATAATCTTAGTGCAAAATAAATTGAACTAATAAATTTCATTTTTAAGTTTTATAAAGTAATTGATGTAAATTCTTAAATTACATTTAATTTACTCAGAATTAATTCTTATTTAAGAATAATAGAAGATTTTGAACTTTTAAAATTAGATGATTTATTCAGTGGTCCGGTATCCTCAATGAAAGTGGTAACATATGATGAACAGCTTCCCAACAACCTCCTAGAAACAAAAGGTCCTTAAATCCTAAGAGTATAAATAAAAGTATCTGACTTTTCTGATTGCAAATGGAATTAATTAATTCAGTTCACAGACCTGAGCTCAATTTAACATAGAGTTTTGTGCTTTAGTCAGAATAATTTTACACTCTACACGAAGGATATAATAGAATAGGAAAATAGAAAATTATAGCCAATTAAGCCATACTATTTGCCACAGTAGACCATTAAGAATTTCATTGTGGATTCGAAGAATCAAAATATATACGTTTTTACTGATAAAAATAGGCAAGGTGAGCAATTGATTACCCTACACATACTCAAGTTATAAAATCAGTTCTAATGGCTTTAAATCATAAAGATTGGAGAAGATTTCAATAAATTGACAAAAGATTTCATATTTGCTGATAAAAATCCACTCACTTGGACTTCATCTATAAAAATGGGAGCTATGATATCTTAGTAAAATTAAAACAATTAAGTAACAATTTTGACATTTAAAATTTCATAAAGTGGTGATGAATTTAGCTTTGAGTTCAAAGCCAAACTAGTCCTCACGCTTTAAAGCGGAGTGGCTGTTTAGCATATGCAAATTACTAAGACATATATTTTATATTTTTTTTCTCTAAATCAACTTTTTTATTTTTACTAAGACTTAAAGTTTATGGCTACAGCTTACAAATAGCACTCTTTTAGTATACTAATAAATAAGAAATTATAGCCAACACTTCTTCCTTTAACTATTTTTTTTTGGTGAAGTTTATACAATAAATTTTTAACGCATTTAGCTTTAAAATATACTCATTTTAATTAAATTTTACCTATATAAATAATTAATTATAGTTTTGATTTTTTTATTTCTTTTTTTTTAAAAAAAGTAACAAAATACCATTATGGAAAATTTATTCATATTTGGCTTCCACCTATAAATTATAGCGATACAGAACTAGGCTATACTATGATTAGAGTCCAATACTTCACTTATGATAATGAATCATTGCATCTCCAATACTCAGAAATAGGTGATAACTAGCTAAACATCTTTCTAAATAAGAACACAATCAGAATTTTTAATATCTAAGAAGGTTCTCTAGAATTAACAAGCAATCTTAAAATATTGAATACAAATATATTAAACTTTTCTATTTATTATAATTTGTTTATTAAATATGACTCTACCCCTTAGCTATGTAGATAATTAAAAGGCCATGGAGACATATTAATTTACTTATGATTCTAGTGGGAATTTGCTATTCACAAGACATAGTCATTATTTGCTAGTTATATTCTATGATAGTGACTCAAAAAGGTATGTACTTAATGCTTACAATACAAGGACATCACAAAAATAATAATAAAGTGTGTTATAAAATTTAATAATTGCAAATTTATTTGACATCAAGGCATAATTCTTTGTATTTGTAGAAATTCTTATAAGAAGATTAATACTACTTTGACCCCTCTTTTATCCAATTAAATCACATAGAACTTTCAGATACAACGATAAAGTTGATAATTACTTCAATAAACTAAACTCTACTTTATGATATCGATTTGAGTTACAGATTAACAATTGATTCTGAAAATGCTATATTATTGGATGATGTGTGTTAAGACATAAAATAAGGCTTAAATTTGACATATTTCGTGTACCCTGAAGGTTTTCAAGATTAAAGTGTGAGAATAGAATTAAGAGCTTAAAATAATGGTTTACTTATCACTAAATCTAATAAAGGAATAGAACATGTAACAGCTAGTGAGCTTAAAAATCCCTAGACATACGGTAAATACTTAGTGGATGGTTCATTTAATTTAAACCAGTTTTTCCAAGGTTTTAATATGTGGTATAACATCACTAACTTCGTAGGGGATTCAAAATATCAAACCAATTCCACTCTGCCTTCTTAGTTTATAGTTGAAGATATTATTTAACAACAACCATAAATACCACTAGAATTTCTTACAAATAGAAACAAAATGCGTGATTTGACCACTATGGATCAGTTCATAGTTATTTTAGACTTTGATGGGTACTTTATTGTAACAAAGTAAATTTAAGCGAACTTTTATGAGAGAGTCTTGGCTGAAAAAATAATAGGGTGCAAGCCAAACTTGTTCACTCAATTTATAGACAATTATTTTCTCTTCTAATGCAATATGACAGATGGAGATTTAAACACGATAAAGTTTGGAGTCACTTAGCTTTATACCACTATTCCTGAAAATTGCGAAGAACATGAATTTTATGATTTCTATGGTGGAGAGTTGAGAATTAAGCGAGTCGTCACTCATATGCAGTTGACTAAATAAATCTAGCTGAGTTAGATCCATGTCATTGATCCTGATAACTTGTTCATTGCTTTGGTTTTTGATATCCCCAATCAAGACTATATCTCAATCATTGAGTATTAAATAATTAATATGCTATATATTGAGTTTTACAATGTGACTTTTAATACGTCAGAGGTTGTAAATATTTAATACTACTAGGAAGGCATATTATCTCCATACTTTTTTGGATTTGATCAAATGAAAATAAATTCTATGTAATTAATTGAGAACACTGGAATTATGACAATAGGAGTATAAAACTATGGACTGATTGTCTATGATATATTACGCTGTAAAATGATTTAATCTATAAATTTGAAAAAATTAATGCGTTACAAAGATTTCAAAGTACAGCAGATTGTCTTAGAAAACACAGAGAGCTTACATTTGATAATGGATATGTATGGTGTAGTTTCTATAAGAATAGATAATTTCACAAATTTTGGTTCAGAAATGATAGATGATGTGGGTTATCACATCTATACACATTTCAACTTTTTCGATAGTGAATTTTATCATGGGAACATTTATGCTCTTGAACCTGGTGGCTTTGCTTTTATCACAAGATAAGATTTGTTCTATGGAGACTCCACTGCTATGAATTTTAGATATAATGTGCGTTACTTCACTTTTGACAATGATGATAACTCGAAGTTATTAGCTATGCGATCCTTCCCAGATGGTTTGAATTGTTAAGCAATCCGATATTACCCTTTTCAGTATGCATTGTAGTATTTCAAATTTTCACTTCCGCATAATAATTATGCTTTCTTTGGGTTATAATGTGATACAGACTTGAATTTTTATTTATTTACCAGGACTTTTTCCATATTTTACATTCATGACTCTAATTTGTATAATGCTGAAGAATAAAATGAGAGATTATTATTATATTTGATTAAAGATTTCATTAAATTCCCAATTCTTTAGTTCCAAAATATAAAATTTTAAGATTGAGCATCCTCGCTTACAATGATTATACCGAAGAGTAATTAGAACTTGATGTGAAATTTCTAAGAAACCGATCGTAAGTCCCAGTTGTTTTCTACTATCTTTTTGTGATTGCGATTTCAGGAGCTCTCCTAATCTTCCAATTAGTCTTCAAAGCACATGCCAAAACTTAATTAAACAAAATAGAACTGAAAGAAATGAATTAAAAACTCATCAAACAAATAGTTGATAGAGAAAATTAGAAAGAATATTTCCAAAATATTAAGAAAAGCATGGCATTAAACACTCAAGAGAATCTTTAATTTAGAAGGCGATTTGGGCTCTTGTCTAACAGTCAAGATTACAGTAGTAGCCAAGATGAAAGCATAAGCACTGATTAAAATTCCAACATGTACTTTGGCAATGATTATTAATAAACTGATAGGATTTCTGATTCTAAACATAAATGGTAAATTGAATATGTCGGCTATCATAATAATGACAATAAAATAAACAGCAATCGAATATCTAAATAGCAATAATAAACGCAAGATAAACATAAAAGTCATAAAATGAATCTGGCTAAGTAATATTAAGAAAATAGAAGTAGCAAGATGATAGTTGCTAAGAACTCTATCAATAACTTTAGAGATGATGACTGACTCAAAAAGAATAAATCAAATATTTATTTAATAACAAGTATATAAGTATTTTTTCTAAAAAATATACTTAGAAAAAACATAGATTTCTGTTTATTAATTAATTGAAAATAATATAAAAATTTTATTTTTAATGTCTTGCTTAAATATTAGATTGTAACATTAAGAATTATTAACTTAAATTCATAAAAATATAATCAATTATAAATTAAATAAAATAAGATGCATGGGTGAGCTACGTAGCATTAGTATACACTTTCAATTTAAGAATCTAAAGTTTATTCAATGAAAAACAATTTATTTATGTCTATTTTATAATATAAGTCAATTTATTAGTTAAAAAAAGTAAAGCTGCATTATAAATGATAGGTTCCATAATAATGCATTTAGTTTAATTGAAATTATTGATCCTAGTATGGAATAAACATTTACATTATGAGAATATGTAGATTTCAACTTGAACTTGTTGGTTATAGTAAGTCTACCATAAAATAGTTAATTCTTATGGCTACTAGACGCCATATTATAAAGTGAGGGAAATTTGAAGTTTTAACAAAAATCAATCATGTTATAGCTACTTATCTTGCTCTCCTGTTTAATAAAATAAAAGAAGAAATTAAGGTGGTTATTAAGATTAATTTTATTATTCAAGTTTGAAATTATCAATTCGACTTATTGTACCGGTAATTCTATTTTTAAAACTCGAGACTTCCCAGGCAAGAGTTATCTGATAACTACTTGATATTTTTAAATGATTCAGAAATACCCAGAGGATTTTTAAATCAAGCTAACTTAACTACTCATCATCTACTGAAGGAATTTTTGTGATTATTTTAAAAAGTAATGTTTACTTAGCCTAATATACAAATACTAAACTCTGAGTATTCTATTGCAAGCTTGATGTAGGACTTAGAATGAAACTCCATAAGGTTTTTAGTGTATCAGCTTTCTGTAATCATTCTAATTGATTAGATACTTTTCTCTATTTTCTTTATTTTAATTCAAATTATTTATAAAAAGTAAATCTAAATTCTAATATTTATATCTTTACAGGTAATTGCATTCTATAATTTAAACAACTTAGTTTGTTTTAAGTAATCTTTATAGTTGCACTTGAAATATATAGTTTTTAGTTTTTTTAGTAAGCTGGTTTAAATTATTATTAATTGAATTAATGTTTATGATATTATCATTTGTAAATTAACTAGTAATTATTTATCCCTGGTTATTGCAAGCATTTATTGCTTTTAAATCTCATCATATCATAATTGATTATTATATAAAAAAATAAAAAATTGATCAAATTTTCATCCATTCTTTAGTTTTATTCATCGAATTGGATGTGATAAATTATAATTATAGATATTAGTCTCGTGTAACCAGTTATGTTTAGACTTTACATTTAATCTTTTTATTTTCTTAACTATTAAGAAATAAATCTGCTTTAATTATTAGTTATGCATAGAATCTTCAATTAATTAGCCATAAATTCCATAAAATTGGACCAGAATTTTAAATAATCGATCTAAATTAGATTTCAATTTTAGTAAATTAAAGATATAAAGAGACATTAATCCTTATTAAATATTGTAAAATCACATAAAAAATTGTATTGTTCATAAATATTATAAGTACAATTTAATTTCAATAAATATTTTGCAATAATATTAAATATATCTTTATTAACATCATGGAATCTACTTTCGCAAAGTAACTCTTGCACGAAAAGATGGAAGAACTCGAAGAGACTATAAGGGATCCAGCCTATACTGCTCGATACCATGAGTAAATCAAACCCATAAATTTTCCTTTAACTTATCAGAAATTTTTTATATATTTATTATATTTAAACGATTAAATAATACTTTAATTATATTATATAATTAATAGTTATAATTTATATAATTCTAATTGTAAATTATTTTTGAAAGATTTAAGGTTTAAAATAGTAGCAAAACATACTCGTGCCCTATTAGGTAAGCATCAATTTCAATGATTTATATAATAAATTTAGGAGACCTTACCTTTTTGACATTTTATCATGAATTAAGCTTAATCGGTGGGTTATATGAAGGCTTAGGAAGAGTTTTGATGGAAAAATTCAAATATTAAATATATTTTTCTTTATAAAATATCATAAAATATATAAAAAAGCAGTAAACTAATTATTAATTCAAAGTCGTATAGGCGGATGACCGCTTATTTTTATAGTTAAATATAATTTTTTTGGGGGAAAATATCAAAATAATAGAATGATTTCTCCAAAGATATTTTTATTAACTTAGGGAAAATGGTTTATAGGGTGGGGTAATATAAATTTTTTTTCAAAATTTTTTAATAATTTAAAAGTCACAAATATCTCATAAAACTTTACTATAAAATTAGAATGCCACTTTTGTTATTTCAAATAGATTTTAATAAACTAAAATAAAAAATGTTTTAACATTAGTAATTTAAAAATTGAATAAATTTTAATTAAATTTAACAATTTTCTAATAGGTTTTTTCATAATTTTGTTTTAGATTTTACTTTTGTTTTTATAATTCCTGTATTTAGATTTGTTGTTTATTTGAGAAAAATTAAAAAAGTTATTTAAATATTATAATAATGTAGAATTGATGATAAAGCGACTCTCTATGCAAGAATTATAAAATAAAGTAAAATCTAAAACAAAATTATGAAAAAACCTATTAGAAAATTGTTAAAATTAATTAAAATTTATTCAATTTTTAAATTACTAATGTCAAAACATCTTTTATTTTAGTTTATTAAAATCTATTTGAAATAACAAAAGTGACATATTTAGATTATTAGTAAGTTTTATGAGATTTGTATAGCTTTTAAATAATTAAAAAATTTGAAAAAAAAAATTATGTTCTCCTCCCTTTTGAGATTTGAAGAATATATTATTGTTAAAATAAAAATGAAATGGAAAATGTGGTAATAATAAAAAAATTAAATAAAATGTGCTTTTATTGGTAAACCCTATTGGTTAATTAATCAAGAATACTATATTTTATAAATACCCTACTCATAACCAAGAAGCCCTTGGATATTTTTTCAAACCCCAGAGACCTTTTTCTTTTGAAGTATAGTGTGATTGAAATTTTTATATTAATATAAGATAAATTGCCCTTAAATAGTTTATATTACTATACAAAATTACCAAGAGCATAGAGTGCAAAGCTATATTATAGAGGAAGCTTTCCATAGACCTCCTTCTAAAGAAGCAAGATCACAAGTTTGTTCGAAGTACTACTTGGCTTATTGATCAAAAGTAAAGGTTGCTTCAAATACAAAGTGGAAAAGTGCGACATGCCCTACTTTGATTGATTATTATTAGCATTATCAATATATCCTTATATTATAATTCACTCTTTTATAAAGGGGGTTTCCTTAATTAAGTATTAGCATAAAGAGCTTCTGTAGAAACATTATCAGACATAGTCAAGCGCTAAGTGTACAGGCGTTTTTTATCTTAACTCTCCATGCCTATAATTTCTTCTTCGCTTCAACTCTGCACTAATTTAGACACTCCTAACTAGATCATCATCCTTAGAGTTTAACCCATGAATGTGAATTATTATTGCTTTTATTTAAAGGGTAAGGGTATAGTTGGATCTTATTGGGTTTAGTAGAAAATTTGCTCAATTTGCAAAATAAGAAAAAGAAATTATCCAAATTTAGGGTATATTTATGATTAAAAATATTAAAATTTATTTCATCTTAATTATGATACTAGCTTGATATGCAAATATAGCAGAGCTCCTATGCAAGTGTATCTCCATTCAAAACCCCTTAAGGAGGTTTATAAGTGCTTTGATTTGTAGGGAATTTGTTAGGGGTTGGGGTTATTTATTAAATGCGAGACAAAAATAACAAGCTTTTGGGGTCTATTTATGATGAAGAGTATATAGATTTAGTGTTTAAACTGCGTTTTGGATGTGATATATACAGTGAATAAGTCAAACGAGTACTGAACTATAAGTCTATTGCACTGCTCTTAAAGCGAAGTCCATCAACTGTTCACTCTCACTGCTTAAAAGCTGTATAATTAAAGCAATAATAGCTGAACTCTTAGCCTAAAAGGAAGTCGAAGTTTCTATAGAAGCATATTGAATATCTTATTAATGAAAAAAACTTTGAAGTATTGGGCTTACTTTTCTCTCGACTAACGAGCTATTATATTTCACCACCAGTTCCCTGAGTTGAAGATCTCTGCATAATCTGTTGCAAACATTTATAAACGAAATGGTATCTCTTACAAAGGTGTTAATCGTATCAAGAGAGTAATTGATTTCACTCTGCCATTTTACAACAACAACATTAAATTATATTTATAATTAAATGCAGAGAGCCTAATAGAATAATATTAAGTTTATTCATGCTGACGAGGCTGTGTTTACCTTCAACACTTTCATCTAGAAATCTTGGTATAAGAGGCATAGTAATATAGAAGTATATGACTAGAAAGTCAAGGTATAAACAATGGCAATTCTTGGAGGAATTAGCGAGGATACTGGTTTAGAAACTTATGTTATTCATCCTCGTTCTATTAAGACAGAGCAGTATATTAAGTTCTTAGAGCAGCTGAGAGAGAAGTACCCTGGATAAGAGATTCTACTGTTTGTTGATAATCTTTCTGTTCATAAGACTAATGAAACACGGAAGAGTTATGAACAGCTTAGAATAACGCCAGTGCTCAACGTACCTTTCAGTCCATAGTTTAATGGAATTGAGTTCTACTGGGGTATATTAAAAGGCCATTATAAGAAACTGCTGCTCTACCACTTGATGCATGACCTACCTAGCGATACAATCGATTTTATAAAAATATCAGCTAATACAGTAGAATTAATTAGCATAAAAGTGTGCTAAAGAAGGGAGAGTGAATGTTTATAAATAAGTCTTAGAGTTAAGTTAATGAATATTTAAGTCACATTTAAAACTCTTTAGAGGAGGCTGGCTTCTCTTTCTTTTCTTCAACTTCTTGCTTCCCTCCTCCTAAGTTTCTTTTCTTGCTGCCAGCTCCAGCATCTATGTTAATTGACTCTAAAGGCTAAATATCTGAATAAAGCCTCTTGCTAACTTCATACTTTGTCTGCTATTTTCGCTCTCTGTGAAGCTTGCTCTATTCCTTCATCAAGAAGATGCCAGGACCAGATTTTTCTAAAGAGTTAAACTACAAATTTTACTTGAAATATATGGGTGTTTCTGCAGTTCTAATAACCAGCTCTCACTTATCTTGATTCCTTGTTTGTCCTTACTTCTGAAGAGATGCTGTACTTTTTCTTATGAGATTCTTGGATAATTTCTTTCAAGTAATCACCTTTGATTGTTGCAAGTATGTCAAAGAAATAGTTTCTTTCAGGTAGTTTATTTGACAACTGCTTCTTAGTAGGCAGGTACTGCGAAACCTCTGGGTCATTCATAGCATCATCATATAAGTTAGTCACAGAGATTTCTGGATAGTTTGGAATCTCTGCAAACTTCACATCTTAAGTTTTCAAAGCTTTCTTCTCTTCGCAGAGTATTGCTCTAAGAAATGAAATTTTAGTACCTTCCATCGTTGGCAAGAACAAACCAACTACATAGTCAAGATAAGTTACTATGAGTTCATTACCTTGCTGCACCAGGTAGCGGTGCAAATCCTACTTGCTTCTAAATCTTTGAATCAATTCTAGTGCTTGCACTCTTTTCATTGCATCATTCATTGACTCCATCTTGTTTACAGATCTAATAAGAAATGATATTCAAATTTAAGTTTATTGATTTCAATTATATACCTCTGTAAAACTTACTATTAAATATGGGCATCCTATAGGAGGTCAACCTCTAAGAAAGATATGGAGAAGGTTCTAAGAACTGGTTCAAACTTGAGAGATTGATATCGATTTCTACTGTTAAAGTTCCATATTTTTAAATTCAAATTGGTACGTACTTAATTAGGAGCAGCTCCTAAAATGCGAGTACTTAATTAGGAGCTTTAATTAATGCTAGTACTTAATTAGGAGCACCCTAATTTAATCATAAAATGACAAAATACCTCCTAAAACAGTACGTACTTAATTAGGTGCACCTCCTAAATCGGTACGTACTATAATCAACTTATTATTGAAAGTAAAAATGGTTACTTCCTCACCCATATTTAGAGCTGGATTGTCTCTTAACACTTACATTTCTTTTCTAATACTCTAAGAACTTCCCTATAAACTTGTAGGCTTGCAAAGCTCTTATATAAGCTCTCAGTTATAGAGGCAATTTTATAATTTAAAATTTAAATATAAATATGAGCGCTAAAATTTAAAGAAAAATAACAGCACTTCCATCAAACTAAATGAGACTTACATTTGACAGCAATAAAAAGTGTGATAGCTGTGAGATGAACTCTCATAAGGAACTACCAGAGCTATCACTTGAGGTCTCTGTTATTAAAATAGAAATTAATAATAGAAAATAAATGGCAAACAAGTGTGTGGGAGACAGAGAGGAGGAGAAAGGTATTAATGAAATTCCTATACAAACTGAAGAAGTTGAAGTCTATTTTTGTGAGCTATGTGAGAGAGATTTTGCTCATAAATCAAGCTGGTATAGACATATGAAGGAGCATAGAGAAGCCAAGCCTACTGTATACTTAAAGCATGACAAAATCGATGGGAAGTATGATTGCTTTGAGTGCCATAAGTAGTACTCTCATACAAGAGACTTGAAGAAACATCTTTTAAAAGCTCACAAAAAAGACATAGAAATTGAAAAGCATGAAGTTGAGTTGAAGCTTCTCAACAAAAGAAAATCTAGGGAATATTCTAAAGTGGCATTGCCTGAATAAACAAGTGAGTTAGAAAGTGTAAAGAAGGCACGCAATCAACTAACCTCTGAAATCACAAAAATCATGATCAAAATTCAATTCAAGAAAATACCAGTTCTTGCATAGATAGATTTCGATACTTCTCTTTAAAGTTATCTAATTCTAGAGGACTCCTTTGATAAGAAAGTTATCAATGATCATCAATATGCTTACAAGGTTTATCCTTTCAACTATCTCTTAAGTGATGAGAAATATTAGATGGAGTTTACTTTCGAGTATCAAGTACTCACTCAAGCAAAATTTAAATAGTGTAAGTACTTAATCAACCTAGATGCTGTTCTACTTGCCAAAGATCATGTTGCTTTCAGACTCCCTACTCTATGAAATGACCCTCAGAGATTTCATTAGTGATCAAAGGAATCATAAGTAGCTTGCTTTGATTGCAACTTAAACCTAAGAAGGTATAAGAGAGCTACATGAGTTAGGCTTTGTTCACAGAGATTTGAAGCATGAGAATATTATGATAAACTTTTCACCTGTAAGAGTGACAATTATTGACTTCAACAGAGCATTAAGGGTGGAAGTATCAAGGCTAGGAAGTGTAATGGGAACTCCAGGCTATTATCCAGAAAGATAAGACTGGAGAGAAGGAGACTTTCAATGGGATTTTTTGGCAATGGCAGCAATAATAATATAATTCGATATGCCTCGCAACGATTATTACTCATCAAGGTGTGAAAAGGATGCGAAGCAGAGAATAAAGCAATTTATAGATAAAACAAGAGTATCTCAAGCAATGAAATAGATGGCAGAGTAGGTAATAATCAAGCCAAACCCACGATCAGACATATCGATAGAGCAAATAGAATAATGGTTGAGTAAAATAAACTGCAGACCTCTTCCACATGATCCAAAAGTACATTTTGAGTGTATAAATTAAACACACTTACTATAAATTTATCATTAAAACCTATTAATAACCCCAACCCCTAACAAATTCCCTACAAATCCAAAGCACTTATAAACCTCATGAAGGGGTTTTGGGGTTTTGATTGATAATGCTAATAATAATCAATCAAAGTAGGGCATGTCGCACTTTTCCACTTTGTATTTGAAGCAACCTTTACTTTTGATCAATAAGCCAAGTAGTACTTCGAACAAACTTGTGATCTTGCTTCTTTAGAAGGAGGTCTATGGAAAGCTTCCTCTATAATATAGCTTTGCACTCTATGCTCTTGGTAATTTTGTATAGTAATATAAACTATTTAAGGGCAATTTATCTTATATTAATATAAAAATTTCAATCACACTATACTTCAAAAGAAAAAGGTCTCTGGGGTTTGAAAAAATATCCAAGGGCTTCTTGGTTATGAGTAGGGTATTTATAAAATATAGTATTCTTGATTAATTAACCAATAGGGTTTACCAATAAAAGCACATTTTATTTAATTTTTTTATTATTACCACATTTTCCATTTCATTTTTATTTTAACAATAATATATTATTTAAATCTCAGAGTTAATAAATATATAAAATTATATTTCTTTTACAATATTTTTTCAATCAAACTATACAAAAAATTTTTCTTAAAATTAATTTTTTGTATTTTAGTGATAAATTGTGAATCAAAGAAAATAAAATAATCATTATTTGAGTGGGTTAATTTAATAAATTGGAGGTATATAAATATTCTACTTATAAATATTAATTAACTTTTTTATATTAAAGTCCTTAGTGCAATCTTTTAATCTAAATCTTTAATATATTTCTATATATTTCCCAATTATTATTATATTACTTCAAATCTCTAACCCATAAGAGAAAAGTAATAATTTTAGGCTAGTTAGTTAAAATTAAAGTGAAATAATACTGAAGGTGTTTCTCCTCCCCTTTCAATCAAAACCCCAAAACCCTTTCAGTAGTTTGATTGAGTTTTTGATTGATAAAAGTAGACTATTAGTGCATACTTTATTAGGGTTTTAATAGGGTTTATGTAGGGGTTTAATGTTTAAATATTAGTATTTTAAGTGAGTATATGCGAGGTTTGGGGTCAGTTTATGACAGTGAGTATATAGATTTATTGTTTCAGTTGCGTTATGGATGTGATTAATATGGTGATCAACTCAGACCTATTCTTAATTATACATCAATAGCAAGTGCTACTTCATAAATCTCCTGCAACTGTGAGGTCTCACTGTCTATTAGCATTGAATTTAAAGAGATAGCATCTTAACTCTAAGCCTAAAAGACCTCGAAAATTTTAACAGCATCATATTGACTATCTTATTAATGATAAGACTCTTAAATATTGGGCTCATTTTTCTCTAGCCTAGAGGGCTGTGATGTTTCATCGCCAATTTCCTGAGCTTCACATATCTGCATAATCGATAGCTAACATATATAAAAATAACGGAATATCTTACAAGACAGTCAATCGCATTAGGAGAGTGATTGACTTTAATGTTCCATTTTATAAGGATAATTTAAAGTATATATTCGATTAAATGCAGAGGGCTATTACTAATAATATTAAGTTCATACACGCTGATGAGGCAGTATTCACGTTTAATACCTTCATATCAAGGTCTTGGTACAAAAGATATAGCAACATTGAAGTATATGATTAAAAGGTTAAGGTTTAAACTCATGTAATTCTTGGTGGAATAAGCGAAGATAACGGCCTCAAGACTTATGTTATCCACCCTCGCTCAATAAAGACCGAATAATACATAAAGTTCTTATAATAACTCAGAGATAAGTACGCCGACTAAGATATTATTCTGTTTGTAGATA
>ARYC01005531.1:0-29505 GCA_000711775.1 Oxytricha trifallax | reverse complement strand
TTGATTACTTTATAAAATTTTAGTATTAAATATGGGCATTTTATAGAAGGTTAACCTGGTAAGGATACGTGGAGAAAGCTGACAGAATCTGTAACATACTTTAGAAATAAAGCTCCATTTTAATCAATTTAGTTACATTAAATTTGTTTAATTAAATTAGTACTGGTACTAAATCCGTTTTATATTAATTTGTAACGATTTTATAGAACCAAAAGTTAATAAATAGATTAGATTTAATCAAGTGAGATTTTATTGGAAAAGTTTCAATCTGGTTCAAAATTTAATTGGTACCAGTACCAACCTCTTTTTTTCCTAATTGGTAACAAAAATAAAAAATATTAACATAAAATTAGAAAAGGGAAAATTATAAACCAAGTTTAAATATGAATTATAACACCTCAAAATCAACCATTACTGCTGCAGTGCCAACTCCTATACATATTGATATAAACATAGAGAATTTTAGAACTTTATTAAAAAATAAATTTCAATTTAAATATGGCCGTTAATTTAATTGTAAAGCAATCACTCTTTGTTCAGGATCTTCAAGCCGAGGTCTTTATTTAGAAGATTAAACTAAAAAAATAGTGCTTACTTGGGAATCTAAACACTAATTAAAGATGTTAAGGTGGTAAAAAACATCTATTAGTGAAAAATTAATTGATTTTCATGCTAATACTGCTAAAATTATTTTGTAACCCAATAGAGCTTGAAAAGACACCTCAAAAAATACATCTGGCAAAGCGAAATTTATTTCAAGAACGATAAGATGGATGACAGGATTAAGTGCACTATAAGTATGAAGTCTTACACTCACTTATTTAAAGTTAAAGGTATATGCAAAAGCATCACATTAGTGAGTTTTTGATTTGATAAAAAGTCTTAAAAATTAGTAACAGCTTAAAGAAAATTTAATACTGTTAATTCTTAAAAAGGATACCAAGAAAAGCTCAAGAGGCATAAAATATTAAAAAAATTGAACCAACAAGCAGTTAATACCTATTAAGCATGTTTCTAAGAGAGATTAATTTATTCCTGAAGTGATTGCAGTTGATCTTAGCAATTGAATTGATATATTTCAATATACGCGTGCCAAACATATTAAAATTCACAGTGGTCGATGATTATGCATCTAATGTTACCCTTTCAGATATCTGATTAAGATAAGGCTGTACAAGAATGAATTAGGTAACGAAGATATGGTTCTAAGAGAGGCATAGAAAAGAGAATGCAAGAATATGCTAAAATTAGAAGGTGTTAATTTAGGCTAGTATCATCGCACTAAGATTAAAGAAACTTTAAATTACCATTAGAAAATATCTATATCATAACAGAGAGCCAAATGATTTGAATGTTATTCTAACAAATATGACAAAGAATGTTAAAGAGTTGAATGGATATGTTCATAGAAATTTGAAGTCTGAAAATTTTGAATTTAATATCTGCTCTTTAGAAGTAGTTGTCTTAGATTTCAATAGGGCTTTACGATATGAGAATATAGCGATAGCTAAGGTTCTTGGTATCCTAGGATACTTTCCAATAAGAGAATTTAGTCCAATAGTTCAGTTAGGTATTTATGGGCAGTTGCTGCTATATTATAAAAGATTAGTCTAGAAAACATTTCTTACTTTGGCACTAAGCATGAAAAATAATTAATTAGTTTTGTATAGAAGCTTATTAAGCAATAAGAAGTATGCTAAGATATTAAAAGTATTGTAGATATGATAATCATGAGAGCTCTTCCTATCCTTACCAAGCTTTAGACGAGATTTTTTTTACACAAGAAAGAGAGTGCAAGATTTAAGAGATGTACCAAAGACATGCAGATTAATTTTTTGTATTAAATCTCCTAATATTCATTAAATATAAATTTTATTTCAAATTAAACCAGCGTTTTATATACAAACCCCATTAAAACTCAACTATACCCTACATATAAAAACACTAAATACTTAATAAAGGGGTTTTAGGGTTTTTATTAACAATAAAATTAAATTTACTTTGTAATTTAATCCTTGTTTGTTATGAATAAAAAAAGATAATCGGTGTATAAATGCAAAAAAAAATAAAATAAAAATTTAATATTTTTTTTTTTAATGATTTAGGTTGTTAATTTTCAAGCTTTAATAATAAAATTTGTTATTGTACGAGACTAGATAATTAATAAATAAATTTAGCACTTATTGACGCATTTTATTAAGAGTTTATATTATGAACACAAATATTAAAAGTAAAAATTGAAACTTCAGATTTTTGTTGTTTTATATTTGCCCTATTTAATTATTTTTATTCTATTCTATTCTAATTATTAATTATAATTTATTTAATAATTTATATTTAATATATGCGTCAATTAAATCTCAATACACTTTTATACTAAAGTATTTTTAAATTATAATTATGTTAAGTTTAAGATCATGTTCATTATTTTTTTATTTATATATTTTGGGAGACATAAAAATAATCTCTTTATTATTATTTAAATTATTTCTTACCTTTTTTACAATTAAAAATATATATATTTTTACAAAAGTCGTTTAAAATTTTCTCTTAAATAATCATTTAAACCTAATTATGCTAATCTTTAGAGCATTTTATATTTTTAACAATATTTTAGTTTAAGTTCGCATATTAATTTTAAAAAATTTTTTTATCAATTTAAAATTGAAAATATCTAATATTTTAAATAGTTCTAAGATAATTTGAATGTGTAAAGTTCTTGTTTGGTCAATATTTTAAAGTGAAATGATCTTCAAAGGTTTTATTGTGGTTTATATCTTCTTTTTTTTATATTTTAATTTTATTAATGGTAATTTTAGTTTTATTAAAAACTATTTAATCATAATTATTTATTCAAATCTTTTATAATCGAATTCATAATTCCTTTTCACTTTTTAAATATGATTTTTTAGTTTTTATAAATCTTGATAATAGAAATTTAAATTATTATATGTGGAATAACTATTTTTGTAGCATCTTAATTAGCGCTAACTAATATTCATTAAAGTAATAAAGTTTATACCATTCATAATTGTTACATAAAACGGTTATTAATTTTTTGAAATATACCAAAAATCTAGATAATTTATTGGATGATTAAAAAATAGAAAGATTTAGAAATATTTAAGACTTTTGGAGAAGTCTTGTGGTATGACACTACTCCATAATCGATAAAAAACAAAAGGATATCCAGTTACAAGTCTAAACCTATATCTCTTGGTGTATTTCTTTAGCAGATCGAAAACATTAATCCTATAAACAACTGCAACAAAATATAGCGAATGAGTCAAGCCAGCTAAAACTAAATCTATACTGAATAATTTCAACGCAATATTCCATGTAATTAAATGTTAGAGAAGCAGAAATGTTTTAAATAGAGAGTAGGGTCCTCCTTCTCAATATCAGAGACCCATTCTAATATTTAACTCTTTCTCAGCTCAATACAATCTATAGGAAGTTTAATTATAAGATTAAAAATGGAGAACAATAACTTTATATACCTTATGGTAAATGTGGCTTAAAGAATATTGTAAGTTCATTTAATATTATTATTTAATATCTCAAACCTTCCCATTAAGACAACTCAATATTATCCTATAAAATGTTCTGAAGAAATTTGAGCTATTGATTTCTATACATAGTGATATATTACTCAAATTATTGTAGAAAAGTGAAATTTTACTCAAAACTTTGCTTTTTATAACATATATGACATAGTATATCACAAATTGATTTTCATTGTTTTACCAAATTTGAGACTATTAAAAGTTAGATTCTAATAAATAGAGGGTGTGGCTTAATTTCACGAATTTCAATAAGAGCCTCTTGAATCAACTCAGGATCAGAATAACTAATCAGAAATAATGTTCAAATTTGTAATTTAATTTCAAATTATTTAATATAACGTTAAGATAAAGGGATACAATGTCAACAACAAAAAATAACTTTAGGTTGCCTTAATATAAATTCAGTACAAAAAAGGATTTTATTATCTTCAGATAGATGGGTTTTTTGAAGAATTTGGTTATGGATGAAATGATTTAATAAAAAGAGCAGACGTGTAGATTTTCAATATGCCTTAATAAAATGAGCTTTCAGACAATTGACACCGAAGTTCATAAAGAAACAAGGTTGCAAGGAGATTGAAGACCTCATCTGGATGAAGCTTAAAAATACTGGTATAATACATCAATAATGGGGCTTCTATTCTTCACATTGCTTTGAAAAATTCATTTATCGCTAAAAAATGCTATGTTAAAGGTATTGCATCCTAATTATGAGCTGAGAATGTGGTAATAGCGCTAGTTAGCCACCATTCGAAAAAATAAGACGGAATTTATAGCTTTTTTTGAAAAAAGAAGTGCCCTGACAAGCTGAACATAGAAAGCATATGATAAGGACCACAATATATAATCATGACAGATATCTTTTGGGAAAAAGAAGGAACATAGTAATTAATTTCTCACAGTAAATACAAAAAGATGTATTGTTGTATATCTGATTTTTGCATTACTTTTATTTTAGTGATAATTTTTCATGATTCTGAAACATATTGAAAATGCCTCAATAATGAATTTAAATAAACATTAGTTCTCCCCGAGGTACCCACTCCTCCCCCCAGTCCCTAAACCGAGGTACCTCCCCGTCTCAAATAAAGTCCCTCTAATATACTCAACTTTAAATAAAATATCATACTCCCAAGATCTGAATTGACTGACTTCATGATCTAACTCTATTTACAAAATTACTCATAAAATGATATAAATTTTTTAAAAATTTGAAACATCATATTTATTTCTATTATGATGTTGATTTTAATTTTTTGCATCTCTCACTACTTCCGCCTACTTTTCAAGAGATATACTCCCATAGGAAATACATATTTTAATTGAGTTAACTTTATCTAGACTTTTAGCAAATTTTATAAATATAATAAGTTTACACATAAAAAATTACAGAGATCTCTTTCAACATAAATCATCTACATTCGATTTAATTATAAAGATTTTCTATAAAAAAAATTATTACAACAAAATATATGATAAATTTGAAAATAATTATGTTTGTTAATTTTATTATTATTAAAACTGATAAATCTAAAAGAAATTATTTTCAAATTTATTTATATATTTTGTTGTAATAATTTTTTTATAGAAAATCTTTATAATTAAATCGAATGGAGATGATTTATGTTGAAAGAGATCTCTGTAATTTTTTATGTGTAAACTTATTATATTTATAAAATTTGCTAAAAGTCTAGATAAAGTTAACACAATTAAAATATGTATTTCCTATGGGAGTATATCTCTTGAAAAGTAGGCGGAAGTAGTGAGAGATGCAAAAAATTAAAATCAACATCATAATAGAAATAAATATGATGTTTCAAATTTTAAAAAAATTTATATCATTTTATGAGTAATTTTGTAATTAGAGTTAGATCATGAAGTCAGTCAATTCAGATCTTGGGAGTATGATATTTTATTTAAAGTTGAGTATATTAGAGGGACTTTATTTTTGAGATGGGGAGGTACCTAGGTTTAGGGACTGGGGGGAGGAGTGGGTACCTCGGGGAGAACAAATATTAATTTATTAATTATTCAAAAATTATAACTTTATGTTAACAATCAAAGTTTTTCTTTATTTTTTTATTTTCTTTTTTACTAAAAATTTTTAATTTAACAGATTTCTTGATTTATCTATTTATTTCTAAAAAGTTTGAAAATCTATAAATCTAAATTGAGAAGAAAAAAAATTCAATAATTAAAATAATCAATATTATAAATCGAATTAACAATTGAATACAGTGAAGTTTCTACCAATTTTTGTTATTTAGGCTCCCTCTCCATTTACTTCAAAAGCAACGTGAGATTTTATCTATATTTTTACCTTTTAAACACCATAAAATTAATAAATATAATTTTTTTTTATAAAAAAAATATTATTAAAGATATATTTTTTTTTACAAAAAAAATTATAATTAATTATTTCATCTATGCTGGCAAATGGATGAAACAACGAGAGAGTGATTTGAAAGAAGCAAGCTAATACAGGGTCAGCATAGCAAGATCTAGCTGTGGTAACTCTCCAAGAGGTGTTTCCGAGTAGGGCAGAAGGTTCAGAGCAAAAAATAGAGGGAAGTACAGTGTGTCAATTAGGGTGTCAAGGGTACGATATTGAATTGGGGAGGGAGCTGATAGAAATAGGGAATAAGTGTTTCTATGTATTAGTGAACGGAAGGGTAGGTAAGAAAAGGTGGAGGTAAGGAGGTAAAGAGTAGGAGTGAGTTGAGAGGCAAAGAGTTTTATTCAAGAACGCGGGTAATAAAAATTATTATTTAAAAAATTGAAAATTTTTTAAATTAAATTAAATAAAATTTTTTTTGTAAATTTTGAAAAACTTAGATTATTAAAATTATTTTCTTTAGGAATTTTGAATAATTTAGAAATAAAAATTTAGTTAAACCCAAGAGTAAAATTTGAGCGAATATTGTGAATGTAAATTAATCAATAATAAATAAAATACTTTAATATATAAATTTAAGTCTTGAACAATTGGGTTGTCGATTTGGTAATTTTTTAGAGAATCGATAAGTATTCTAGTCTCTTGGTCAAACTGATGAAGAATCTGACTCTGCTCAGGCTGCTCTGACTCTTCGTCACTCATGTTGGCATCTTCCATCTGTCCCTTGCATTCCTCCTCTTGCTGGTGGCCTGCCAACTCATGAGAGTTTCCATTCACACTAACCTTATGAGAATTTTGTGAACTGCTGTCAGAATCCTCGCTATCACTTGAACTGGTCCCTTCGTCCTTGTCTCGATCAGAGCGCGCTCCCACGTAGATGTCCCAGTAGGGGTGGTCATGGAGCCTTGGCATCTTCTCACTGACAAAAGACTCAACTCTGGCTCGATCACATGGATACATCAGCTTCGAGTGCTCCACCCACACTGCCTTTCCTCGAGGATCGTTTTCATACATGACCTGGGCGTGAATGGCGTTCCTTATGACCTTGACTTAGAAGATTTCTCTCACTCTGTAGGCCTCTCCCTTGCCAAGTGGTACTTGCTGCTGGATCTGTTGTTGTGGATCCTTGTTTTGATCTGAGCTTGACTGCATTTCTAATCTCAAAGTTTTATATTTAAAATTAATTATAATTTTAATAGGGCGTATTAGATTTTAAATATTGGGAATTAAACTTTAATTGGTCTATTAAATATTTTAGTATTAAAAGTTTGCCTAACTTACCAAATCAGTGTTGCAGATGAATTCTAGGTAAAAACGCAAATGGGGACCAGCAAAGATAGTCATTCGAGAGCCCTTGAAAAGACACATCGTCCTCTAATCTACGACACAGACAATTGTTTCCCAGGCTGAGATAAACTTCGAATAAGAATGGTGGGGTTTTGGCACTTTTAATAGAGTAAGGGTGATTCGTGATTTCGCAGATTGGTTGGCCAAAACCAGAATCAATTATAGTATCAGACAGCCTGCAGGCTCAGATGCTTCAGGCATCGACCAAAGAGCATGCGAACGTGCCGGTGAGCCACCGCATGTCAAAGTGTGAGAGCTGCACAGCCAGGGCCTGCGCATAGCGCGGCAGTTGCTTCCTATAGCCTATTAAGGGAGGTAAACTTACTTCGTAGAGACAGGCAGAAGCATGAGGTTGAGGATGCGGCACTTAATGAACCTGAATGCTTTTTCCACTGGAGCCATGTTGTACTAGTAGGTGCCCAGAAAGAGGATGGGGACGTTTAGCTTCTGCAGGACGCTATTGGTGTAGCTGCTACGGTGGTAGGACGCGTTGTCCATCAACAGAGGGGGTGAGTGCCAGGTGGTAGTATATTGGTGCCAGTCTCAAGATAAAGATGGCCATCCTCGTTTTCATTTATTGAGTGGTTTCAATTTCGTCTGCATGAGAAGAAATTTCTCCTGGCGGATTCCTCTGATTCTAAAAGCTATTCTCTACCCTGTAATTATTAGAGAGTGCGCTTGGAGAAGGTGTGGTTTGAAGAGTGTCATTGAATAGTTTAAACATTTGGTTGGCCATTCCATCGTTGGTTGTATTGAAGAGCCTCTGCACAAGGGGTCGTAGCTTGCTGATGGCTGTTTAAATGTAGTCGTTTACCTCGGGCTTCAGCATGCAGTACCGTGAATGCTTTTTGTATCTTGTTTTCTAGAATAACCTAGTCCTCATATATTTGTGCTAGCAGCATTTTTGAGTATCCTAAGCATCCTTAAGTCGAGACTCCCTCGACCGTTTAATGGCGTCCAGACCAAGCATGATTAAATTAACCTGCTCCCTTTAGGCATCCTGCTCTCTTCTCTCAGCTGTATTAAGTAGCGATAGCGTCGTTAGGTAGTAGTTCTGGAGGTGCTTCTGATCTTTGGTTGCCTTGATATACATTTCTTGGAGTTGGGTGTCCGTTAGCCTTGCAGATGGTGGTTTATTAGGCAACTTCTTGTCTTACGGTTATTTGTTGGTGGGTTGGCTTTTTATTGTTTGTTTATTTTTTAGTTTAATTTATTCTAGTAGATTGCTAAGTTTATTGCTCAAGTCAGGAGATAAGTCGCCCAGTGATGAGTACCTTGGTAAAGGATTTGTACATCCTCTACTAGGACCTGCTGAGGGTGTCATTTCCTATTAATTATGGTTGTAGGGTTTCAAGGTTTGTTCTATTGTCAAATCTTCATTTTCTATTGGAATTTTTGCCATTGAGTATTATATAGGGTCCCCACCTCTAGCCTTGGGCGCGTCTCCATCTCTTTGATCTTTCGTCGCATCTCACATAGTAGCCTCCATCGTCTCATAAATCTCAATAAACTTCTAGTTGGCACAATCTTCAACAAATGTAAGCTTGCGGACTGACGTGTGTATTTCAATCATTGAGTCCACCAACTCCTTATAGTGCGTAATAACACTGTCGCCAAAGATGGTTGAAGCGAGGTCCACAATCTCTTTCTTAGATCTCTTCTCAACGGTCGTATTATCCAGTAAGCATCTCAATCGTATCTCAAAAATGGTAGCTTCAGGAATATGCGACGGAGCGAGGAGGGCACGAAGGTGGGGCGGCAGCACTGACTAGTCGAGCTCCACTGGCGATGGTGACAGGAAGTTAATGATGTTCTTAGTCATCCTGTTATCCGGGCTGAGCATCACGGCTGGAGATTGAAGGCAAAATTATTATAATTTATGGAGATAAGGATAAATAAAATTTAATCAAATCACGCTTAATAATTTGGTAGCTTTTTATTTTTTGATTAAGGGCCTATATATATATTGTACTATGTTAATTTATTACAAAGCTACCAAAATGTTTATAATAATAAAAATATAGTATTTAATTATTTTTCAAATTCACAATTAATTCAAATTTTACTGTTGGGGTTTTATTAAAGAATTTAATATATTATCGATTCGTTTGTTTGTAAAAAAGTGTACTTAAATGGTTATGATAAAAAAAATTTGACATATTAATTAAAAATATTGTGCATATGAAAACATGCAAAAAATGATTTAAAATAAATAAAAAATTTTAATTAATTTGCTTTTATTAAAATTTTTATGATAAGTCCAGGTTAAATTGTGATATAATAATTAATTAGATAAAGTAGTTATTTCATATCTTAAATCTTAATATGATGTATTTATGCTAATCCAATATTTCTTTTATTAAAATAAATTCAAGTATTTTGCTATGATATGATTGTCGAGAGGTTTATTAAAAAATGTAAAAAATAAAAAATACTTTAACTATAGTATCCTAACATTAAATAAAGCCTCCTATTTTAGAATTCAAGATAATTAATAAGAAAATAAATTATTAATTATAATTGATTAAGAATAAGAGAATTTTTAAAAATGTCTAAGCAAAAATGGTATGGTTTTATGTAATGGTCTCCTTAAAAAGCATGTAAACCGTTTTATAATATATTTTTAGTGTAATAAAAATAATTTAAACATCAAAGCTACATTAATTATAACATTATATATCTCGTTACATAGGTCTTTTAATGACCTTTCTTAAAAATCTCGAGCAACATGATCAAATTAAGATTTAGAAATCAAATAATAAAAACCATTAATAAAGAATTGATATTACTAATTTTACTATTTTAAATTATCATTCATTTGTGATATTACAAATATAATGATCGAATATGATTAGCTTTAGTTTAAAATAAGATTAAAAAAACAAATGAGCTAAAAAATATATTTGCTAACGATAAAAAAGCTATTATAATTATATAAAAAGCAAAAGCATATATCATTTAATATAATTGTAAAGGATATAAATATATATATAATAAGGGCAATAAAAAATATAATAATTATTAAAATTTATTTAAGATCATGAGAAAAATTACTTTCTGATTATTCAAGATTACAAGAAATAAATATATGAAAGATATGAAATGATTAATATGATATAATTTTGATGTATTTATTGATTTTTGATAGAATAAAATAAATGACGTAGAAAATATGAATAATATGTGAAATTAAAAATGAACAATAGAATTTAAAATAATATTTGCAATCAGATAAAATACAAAAAAAATATTAAAAATGTAGATAAAAGATATTGGAAATTAAGATTAATTTTGATTCCATTATAATATAACTAAGATATAGAAAAACCAAAATAATATAAAAAAACTTTGTTCGTGTGTTTGAATAAATTGATAGATATGTAATTTTCTATGAGCTATCTTATGCGTATTTTTGCAGATATTCCTGAGAACTATGTCTAAAATAATAGAAAATATATTATTATCCATTGTTAAATTCTAATTATTTAAAGTTAAGTTCCCCTGGAGGTACAGCCTAATCGATAAAAATTCGGTTGAAAAATCGAAATTATTGCTCATACTTTTTTCAATGCGCTATTAAATAGTTTTCTTCGTGTGTTTGAATAAATTGAGAGAAATGTAATTTTCTATGGGCTATCTTATGCGTATTTTTGCTTATATTTCTTATTTTTTAAATAATATTATTTAATTTTATATATTCTCTTTTAGGATCTTTTTTTCTTTTTCATCTTTTTTCTTTCTTTTAGCTTTTATTTATCTTTTATTTTCATTTTATGTTTAGCTCTTTTATTGAAATTTGATTTTATTTACTTATTCCTTATTTTTTTATTGTCAAATTCCATTGAAATAGATTTTTTTTTACATTTATCCTAAAACCTATATGTAGCAGGTCTCCAAATTTCTTTATAGCTTTTTGATACAACATATACTTGAGTTTGGTATATAATATTTTCATAAATATAAACTATTATATTTTAAAGGAATTTCTTATATAAGCTTTCAATTATTGGATTTTTCTTAAGAGCTAGATCAGGAAATAATCTTCCTCAGAAAAGAGATATCTTTACAAGAATATATATTATAGAGAATCGCAAGAAAGCAAGTCAAGGCTAAACTAATTAAAGTATTCCAAACCTCATCTTACTTCAATATTAATTTCCATCCTAGAAGTTAGAATGCTGCTGCCCTTTTGCAACAGTTATACGCTTTAAGCAAATTAAAGACACTAAAGTGAAGCAAATTCAAAGGTTTAATGATAAATATCTGACAACGAGAATAAGAAAGCTCTTAAGAGGCTTGAGAACATCGACTTCAATAAACTTGAACGAGCGTTAAAGAGTGTCCTAGAAATTTGAATCAAAATAGGAGCTGAAAGATGCCCTTAAAAAGGTGAAGTTATCTCTTTTCACAAAGACGTTCTGATTTAGATTGAAGAGGAATTTCACATTGAGGCAATGATCGCTTGTAAATGGGCATGTTTAGAAGCAAAGTTCCAAGCTTGGTAATATTTTATGGAATTATACTAAAGGGCAACAATTATAATCAAAAGATCTCAAGAACATGGTGGGAGAACTCATAAAGGAGAGAGGTGACTTTTTCCTTCAATTATTGAGTTAGGACAAAGTTCCCACCACATTTCACTTAAGTTTATTTAAAGATTCAAGATTGCACTCACAAAAATACCGTGGGGTATTTGACTAACGAGTCATAAAAATTCAGAACTTAGGATTAAGAATGCAAGGAATAAAAGAATAGGAAATTGAGAGGATAAATCACCTTAAAATTATATATAGAATATAGAAAATGTGAAATAAAGTGATTAGTAGTAATTTTAAAATATTTATGATTCATTTTTTTTTATTATGGTGACCCAAGCATTGTTAATAACAGTTTTGAATTTTATAGAAAAAATTAAATTATACTACAATGCGAAAATATCCTTTTCTTAACATAATGGGTTCTTTATTCACAGTAGCCGATTGAATTATAATATTTGGAGAGGGGTCTGATCATTATTATTATATATAACAAATAAAATTTAAATCAAGATCAGGAATAACTTTTTCATGAAAATATTGAATTTACATTTTAAAACGATAATACTATCTAATTATTATTGTCATTTTTTTAAATTATCATTACAATATAAACCTTGACTTCATTATAGTCTTTAAATAAGTATTTTATTAATAAGTTATTTTAAAAAATCAGTATTTTATTTATTTTTTCTTGAAAATTACAATATTCCCATTTTGTATTTTCCCTTTACTTATTATAGCATATAATTAAGTAAAATAATAATATTAAATAAGGAGTATAATTATAATAACTAATTAGAAATAAAACATTGGATTTTTGTGACCTGCAATATTGGTTAGAACAAACCAGCTCGCTAAGTGAATGAGCAGTGTGCCGTGCATCTTTACATATCCACATATTCAATCTAACTCTTTATCCCTGTATATTCAATATTATTAAATAACTAATAATATATAATGATAGTAGTGAGTGGGATGAGTGAATTGAGTGCGTGTGAATTGACTGCATTGACATGATCAGGGTCTCTAACTGAGTTGGCTGGCTATCAATATCGACTTCTACCTGGTCTTGCCTCAATGCACTCTGTCCACTCAACTATCACCATTATCCTTATGCTTCATTCATTTAATATATATTAATTAATTGAATGAGATGATGTGATGAGTGAATATGAGTGATGGACTGCTTTGAGTTTGAGGTGCTAGCCAGTTGCTTCTCCTTTCCCTGGATTTAAGCACTACCTTCGTTCCTTCACTTGCTCATCTCATTCATTATCTCACCACTTGTTACCTAATTATTATAATTATATATTATAGTTTTATTTGTGTGGAGTATATTAAATCTGAAGACCTTTGAGTGAAGCAGAGAAGCAGCAGTGATTGTTATTGGTGGTAGTTGTAAATGACACTGCTTTAATGTCAGCTGCCAGCATAATCAACCCATCATTTCAACACATCCCACTCATTTTATTAATTATTTGTAATTATAATATTTATTACCTTACTAGTGGATAGTTTTGAATAGGTGGAATTGACAAAATGAGGTGCAAGTGAGGCAAATAAGGTGCTTGATAGTGTGCACTCACTCACTAGTTCACTCCACTCACTTTATTGTTGATTCTAAGCAGCTTGAATGCAACAGCACGGGGAGTGAGAGCTAGTCAGTGGATGGGCAGATGATGGTGAGCTCAGGCTGCTCTGAAATGCAGAGTGCTGTTTGCTGCCAGTGGTGAAGAAGCCGCAAATGCAGGAGAATTCAGTCACATCATATTTACACTACTTCACTCAACTACTTTCAAGTTGTTTACACGTATATATTATAATTGTAATTATATCAATATAATTGAATGAATAGATTTTGTTGATTGTTTTGTTGATTCACTCATGCACTGATAACTACTTCCTCCATCTGCTGCTGTCTCTACTCACCCTCTATCTGGCCACCATGACTGCTGCTTCTTCTGTTCTCATTCTCTATAATATATATTTTATAATAGTTAGTAGTTAGTAAATAGTTGATTTGTGAAATGGAAAATGAGTGAGTGAGTATGATGGCTGATGCGGCAGTGTTTGAGTGTGTGCTGTTTGATGACTGTCTGCTCACACTCACTCATCAACACATGCTCATTACTTCATGTATATTCTAGTCACCATTTAATATTATTATATATTTATTTTAATGGGTAAATAGTTGATTATAGATTGAGTGTTAGCTGCTGTCATGAGTGCAGGATATACTGGGTGTGACTAGGTTCTCTTTAAGTTTGTCTTCCTTTTTGAATAATCAAAGCCACTGCTTGATTATTTGTGTCCTCCCTATTGAATCTCTTTTCAACTTCAAATATCAACTAACGTTCAAATAATTATTATCTATAAAATAAAATAATATTACATTTGAGTATAAATATGGATAGCAGGATCTTAAATTGAATTTCATCTTTAAAATTCAGAGTTACGCTAAGGAGAAGGGCACGGTTCTCAGATATCCACAGCCTTTTAGTAATAGGAGTCATCCTCTGAGCCAGGGAACCATAAGCTTGCCTTACATATAGACCCATTCCATCAGGGCAGAGAGATTCTAGAAAAAATCAAAAGCAAATATCAAGCTATTCCTATTTATTTTTTATAATGATGTAGTTTATCATAAAATAATTAATTATAATTTATTTATTTTTTTTTATGCCATTCAACATTAATATAAATTTAATTATAAAATCAGTTTATTAAATTTAATTTATTTTTTAGATGAGTTTTAAACATTTATACTATTTCCTTTATTTTAAATAAATCAATAACAACTTTGAATAAACTTTATCAACAAAATTAAGATTTGGACCGGTTTAATTGAAATTGATTATTAATAATGCCGTAAATATATATTCATTAATTCTTAATCATTTAGAAGAATTACAAATTTAATGGATGTCCCCATAAATCTGGGATTCAAAAAGACCCCCCGCAATTTAGTTCTTTAACCATTAAAAGTTCACCGTTAAAAATTATTTCCAAAATTTAATGACCACCCCCATTAATTTCAAATATTCTAGATTACAATTAAAAAAGAAATATTGATAGAAAGATTAAAGAAAGTCAAGATTTAATTGTTTTAAAAATGGATTTATCCCCATTTTTATCTGATTTTTCTTGATCTATTTTTGATTTTATTTTTATATAAAGAATTCATATTCTGGGAGAAATGAATTTTAAATGTACTATCAAATATTTATTCTTAATTACTCACTAATCAAATAACTACTCAATTTCTTCTAGAATGGCTTTCACTGAATCCTGATGCTCTTAGGAATACTTCCCTCTTCTGATCTCCTGCGCCTATGGCTAGATGGTCTTGGTGTATCAATCTTAGAGCTTGTCTATATCCAAGGTCTCACACTGCTTCATGAGGATGGTGTAGATATTTTCTGGAAGGATGGGAAACTTGGCAAAGATCTTCTTGAAGAATGAGTGCTGTTAGTCCTCCGAGTTCTTTCAGAAGTTGCAGCCGGTCCTGTATCTCCTGGACCCTCTACTGAGGGGTGGTCTTCTTGTAGTTGGTGGGCTAGCTCCTCTTGAATGAGCGAAGGAGGTTCTATTTGAAGTGTTGAAGATCTGCGCGCTGGCCAGTTGGCATCTGCTTGTGCCAGGCCATAAGGGCTTCAGACTCGTGAACTGTGGGTGCCCTTGATCTCATAACTTCGTTGAATCTGGGCAGTTTTGGAAACGACACGAGATGATCACGGTACTCGTTAATAAGTACAAGATTATCTTTTGTTTGGAGAAGGGACTGCATCATTATTTACAGAGATGGAATGTCCGATTCAAACATCAATTCCAGTGGCCGATATAATCGAGGATCATTATCCTGGGGGACATGCCGGACTGAATTTTGGAAATCCCAATTATCATATACTTAGAAAAATTGAATCAGATTCCTCAAGCTCAAAAGGTCCAGGGCTACGACCAGGGTCTTTTGGAACTCATGATGGAGCTAGTTCCTCTCCATTTGCGAAATATGAGTGTCAGTCCGTTATATACATTCGCAGTTGCCTCCTATAGATATTACGAAAAGGACATTACTTAGTTTCGTTGGCAAATTCTCCTATAATACAATTGGATTACTTTACGATTAGGTGAGAATCCGTCAAGGCTAAAACACTGCTGTTCATAGGAATTCCTTCTAGCTTTTTAATTTTACTAATTTTCTGCAAGAGGAATCTTTAGCTGTATCAATTTCTGCTCATGGAGATAGATCAGTGGTAACTAGAGTGTTATCAGTGTTAGCAAAGTTGTTCTGATGAATGCAGCAAGGGACATTATTTTCAACATAGCTGTTAGGTAAGTTAGTAGTTGGATATTCGAACAAGCAAGCTAAGGATATTCATAGTCTAGTAAAAGTGATGCATGCTCTTGTCAAGGAATTTTTATATCACTTGAGGGAAGGCAACTGAGTCTTCTTAGAGGAAGGCACTAATCTTGCTTTAGGTCAAACAAATGGGGTCAAAGAACATCTCTAACAGTCAGGCCTGGTAATCTTATGTGATCGAGGACCAGAATGCCAGATAGGCTACCTAGATTAGCGACCCAGTAATGGGTTCTTAAGAAGAGGATCTCCACATCCTCCACCAGTCTTAGCTGAGAGTTTCGTCTTCATCTGATCACTTATATCATGATTAGTGGCCACATCAGTGATGGTACTAGTAGTAATAGTTGTTCAATTATACTATAAGCTCTCTCTGAGTCGCCCATATCTTACCTCGTACGTGTTTGTTATATTTGGTGGCGCACGCAATCGGTTAGTCTTATCCATCGTTTCCTCGTTACCGGCTTTGTACATGTAGGTACTTTTGTAGGTAATGTTAGTTTTCTAACTGTCACCCGCATCTCAATGCTGTGTTCACAATCTCTCTATGGTAGTGGTGAAACGACGCGGAATATGGTGGCACTAGTCGCGAATCTTTTTCTTCGATCTCTTACCCACGGTCATGTTGTCTAGGAGGAAGCGTAGCCTGTCTTCGAAGATGGGGGCATCGAGTGTGTGATTAGTCGTATGTAGGCCTGTGTATGCAAAGATAGCTACTTCATGTCTATCTGGGTGTTTAGGATGAGAGGAAAAGTATAATGTCATTGGATACTCTGTTATCAGGGCTCAGTATTAGAATGGGGTGGATTCGGTTTTATCATATTTATTAGTATTAGATATTAAATATAACTTTTAATCAAATTAGCTATTAATTTGGTTGTTTTTTTATTTCTGATGTCCCCCCCCCTATATAATTAATGTACTAACTTTATTTTCTTTAAAGCTATCAAATAATTTTTTTTATAACAAGAAATAATATAGAATTATTTTAATATTTAAATTTGAATTAAACAACTTTTTTATTTGAATTCAATTTATTTTTATTAATTAATTTCTAGAATATCTGAATTAAATGGGGATGGTCTTTGAATTTTCGAAATTTTATTAACGGTAAATTTTCATGGATATTGGTCTGTGAAGGGAAAAAAATTGCCGTAATTTTGGCAGTGGTGTATATATTTTAATGATATAACTTCTACATATTCTATTCAATAATTTACAATGAATAAGTTTAAATCTAAAATTGATTTAAAATTTAAAATTTACTAGAATGAAATTATTCTAAAAGCGATCTGCGAGCTCAGATCCATTAAGTAACTTTTGATTAACATCTACAAAAGAAGTTTTCGTCTATTTATTTTATGGAATGTTTTAATTAATGGTCATGTTAGATACGGTAGATTCTTTCTGTCTTGTTCATTATCTAATGGATCATGATCCCACAAGAAATAATTTTTATTTTATTTTACTCAAAATCTTAAATCCATAAATTTTTTTGCCAATAATAGGGCACAATTAGAGTGTTTTTTTGTCTTAATTTTAATTCAAAATTTATATTTAAATTAATTTTTAATTGTGGGAGCTGATAAAATCTAAGTATAAAGATTTCAGATTGATTAAATAAAATGAAAAAACCAAAATCATGATTTAGTGGTTCCCCCATTTTAATATTCTTTATGCTGTATAGAAATTCGTTCTGGGCTTTAGTCACGTTGATAGTATTATCAGATGTATTACATATCCCTATTACCTAACACACCTTCATCAATTCCCAGAGGTGGCTTTTTGGATATTGGAAAGACCACATTTGTATCTAGCTCATGCTAACTGGCATAAATGAAGTTTGGGGATCATGCTGTTGTAAAATCCCAATCTAGTAAAAAAGTTTCCCCTTAACACCTTTAGTGATCTTACAGTCCTGTTTCCTTCGTCTGACTTTCACGCTTAACTGTCAATATTGAATTCTAGTTGAGTGCTTGTAGTTTAAGTAAAACTTTAACTTATTAACAGTTGGTTTTTGGCTTTACTTGAGGGGTAATTCCAAGAGATTCTAGAATGGAGTTTTTTTGCAAAGTATGCCCAATCTGATATTTAGTAGTTAGTCTCTTGAATCCTACTTTAATCTTGATGAATTAAACTTCAATTTGCAAGAGGAGAATTCTTAAAAATCTTTAATGCACTCAACCTATATTAGAAAGGATGGGTGTATTATTCAGAATAGCACAGCATAAATGGATCTCTTATCATTAAAAGTTTTGTTCAATTCAATGTATATTTTAGCTAGATAAAATATTATTTTGAATCATAATGGTGAAGAGAATTTTGTATATAGAATCATATTAGATTTTCTTTAATTCAATCAATTTTTCAAGTATTTCCTTTTTTAATAAAAAAATTCAAGACTAATTTGATGTTCATTACTTTCTTCATTAAATTGAATGATTCAAGAATATAATTTCGTAGATCTGTAATAGGTCTCTATGTACTACCTAATAAAAAGTAAATTGAAACCAGTTGCTCAATTTAACTTGCCTTGATTATTTCAAAATGAATGAAAAGTTTTTAACCATAATTACATAAGCTAAACTTGAATTTACATTTTTAAGGTTTATTGATTTAAGGGAATCTACAGATAAATTTCATAATAAAAAAAAGCATTACTTAATCAATCATAAACACACACAGAGTCCATATATTATGATGTTAATCTGTAGTTATTGAGTTAATTTTATCATGTTTTTAATCACGTTTCTAGAGAGTGTAAAAATAATGATGTGCTTAACTGGAATTCGATAGAGTTATTAGGTAATAATAATATACTCAGCCCTTAAAAATGGAAAGATGTCATTAGAAGTAAGCAACAATTAAAAATTCACCCTTACAAGCTTGGTCATTAAAGTTTCCACGGTGGAAATGACGGAAAATTCATGATAAGTCTTAATAAGAGTTTTTGAGTTTATTGAATTAGTTAGAACTTTCCATATCTGAAGTATGCAGCCTTACGGATCATTAAGATTTTATCATGAAAGGAATAAAGAGTGCCAGGCGAAGTTTTTTTTTTTAAATTACCGCTACATCTCGTCTCTATATTATGTAAAAAAATAAATGGCTATAATGATTAAATGGTAATTAGTAAACTTTTAAGTTAATTTTATCAACCACTCAGTTATTTTTAAAATCTCCTAATAGCATATTCCATAAGCTTAAGAGTGGGAAATTATTGTAATTTTGAGATAGTAATTATAGCCCTATATTTAGTAGGTAATTGAATTAGTTTTAGTATTCATTACATGATTCTTTTATTACAAAAGATATTTAGGCAAGCAGATTCAAAATGGTTCACGTTGTAATTATTGAAGTTCTGAGGACAAATCTTTAAAAATCTACATCAATTTCATCAAGAAAAAGATACATTATCAAGAAATTCGAATAATATATTTGTAAAACAATACAAACAGAGTTTACTTGTGTAAATGATGATGATAAAAAATTTTCCAGTCTCACAGTTTCTGAGAATAATGAATCTGCACTTTTGCAATAATACCTCAGTTAACTCATGTTTGTGTGGGAGAAATATTTTACTCTAAACTATAGAGTCTGGTTTTATGAAACCAAACATGTATCAGGGAGCTCATTAATTAAAGAGAATGCATTATATTCTAACCTTGATAGCCAAGGGTAGTTTAAAGCAAATTTCCCAGTTCACTGAAAGCTCATGTAATTACCTAACAATATTCTGATTGCTTGCAGTTGTAGGTCGTATAGTAGAGCTGTTAAATTACAAAATCCGATTCTTCGCTAACTCTTTCAAGCAACTTAAAAATATAGACTTCCACTTACTGAAATGTTGTGAGGTATATACTGACTATTTCTGTATCCCAGAATCCAAAACTATAAAGGCGCTAGATATTACGAGCTGACTTTAGGCTCTTTGGATTTCCTCGGAATCCGTCAGTCAAAGTATACAGGGACATAGCAAATAAGATTCATCGACCTTTGATAAAATCAAAATCGTGCTGCATCAGAATGATTTACCTATTTTTGCAGCTAGAGTTTAAGTGCATCGCGAGAGTGAAAGTTGATAATAGATTGCTTGGATCACAGATTTTATTCTTTTTTCTAGATAAAAGGGAGACAAATGCCTTGATAAAAAAACTCTAGAAAAGGATCCCTTGGATTCCCCCGTCTATCAATAATCAAACAAAATGAGAAAGGAGCGTTTCCAGAAATACAGGCATCAATTTGAAAGTGAGGCAGGAAAAAAATTATGTCGAGAACAGGATTTTAAGATCACATATGAAGCTCAGGCAAGTTCCCTCCTAAATAAATTTGTTGCAGTCATTTTAATACAGCGAAGAGGCTAGTCCGTTCAGTATAAGAAATAAGTTCCTTGAAAAGATTGATTCTGGATTTATCAAAAATTCAAATATAAAAATATCTAATTAAACAAAATGATTAATAACATAGGTGCCAATTTAAATTTCGGTAAAGCATTTATATAGATATTTATAGTCCTCTAATTTCATTTCGAACAATTAAATTTGTAAGTTTGTAATTTAAATATTCTTTAAACTTTCACTTTCATATTAAATTAAACTTATTAATAATTTGAAAAAAAATAATTTTTCTTATTTAAATTAAATTTCACTTTAATTAAAGACAATTATCAATTTTTAACAAGGCTATAAGTAAATTTGGACTCCCTTTATGAAATTATAATTACCCTATATCTATCCTTAATATTTTGAACAAAGATTTCAACTGGAACTTATAACTTCAAAAATTCTTGCTCTTATTGGGATTATACTTCTAATTTTGATAATTCTATACTATATTATATTAATATTATAACATATATATTTATTTATTTATAATTATTAATAATAGTGTATATTTAAGTTAAATAATTAATTTGATTGAGTTGATAGAGTAGTGCAATTGAAGAGTAATTAGTGCCAAGTAGCAATGGCCTGAGTAATATGAGTATGCCCTTGCTTGAAAACTTCTGTTGGCAAATGAATTTGAATTCACATTCCTTACAAATACTATTAAATATAATATTTTATAATTAAATGATAGAGAGTAGTGTGAATGTAGATGGTGATAATGAGGATGTGTCTTGATTTGATTTAGTGGCAATGGGCACAATGACATCAGATTGGCAATCTTACACTGCCATCACTCACTCTCCTCACTTATAAATATATCCACTCAAATCAATTATAATAACATATTATATAATTAATAATAGTGTATGTGAGTGGATGGTGATTGATTTGAAGACAACTGAGTGTGCTGCTGAGCTTCCTTGCTTTCACTTGGTCACCTACGAAGCAGGAGTCATCCACTGCCTCATTGCCTCCACTTTCATAAAAAAACTTCACATGCATTTAACACGCAGTTGAGTGTGTTGGTGATGTAAGCGAAGGATGTGGACTCAAAGGAGCAGAGTGCTTGAATAACAATTGCAGTCACTGTCAGATGCACCACATCTCACCATCCACTACTCACACTCATCATTCAATCACTTTTAATTACTTATTATAATATATATAATATATTTAGTTAATTTGAATATGGATGTGATGAATTGATACTGAGTGAAGATAGCAGTTAAATAAGTCCAGAGCAATCAGCTGCTGTGCCCTGTAATCACACCGGTCTCATCCACACACACTCAGTCTGCACTCACTTCTATTCCTGCTTATATTAGCAAATGAGGCAGTTGATTTGAAAGTGGGAGTAGTATGTGCAGTGTGCACGTGCAAGTGAGTGCATTTACAGCATTTAACCAAGTCATTCCTCTACTTACCACATATCACATTAACTTGTAAATTAATATGATATTTTATATAATTAATTAATGAATATGTGAATAGATATGTAGTGGGTGAGAGTGCAGTTGAGGACAATTGATTGATCTTACCATAGCAGCAACTGCACTAGCTTGCACAGCCACCATCTACCTGCTGCATATAAACATCACACATCAGCATGTGCACTATTCATTTGTTTCACAATTGTTTATTCCATTATTTAATATAATTAATATAAAAAGTAGTGAAGAGTGTATGGAGAAGGAGAGATGAATGACTTTGAGGTAGGACACTCTGCACATTCACTCACTCAATCACTCCTTGCTCACCCATTAATCTTATTATATTTTGATTAATATATTTGTAACTAGTGGATAGTGTGATTGGAGTGATGAGTAGTGGATTGAAGACTATGAGCACACTCTGTGACCTTCCAACACAGTCCACTCCACTGCCTAGTGGCCAGCTGCATGTCCCTGCTCCTCACTCTGCTCTCTTCATTCAACACGCTAATCAACAATATAGCAACTAGTATCACTATGAGTCAATGAATACTAACTAGCTAGTGAGTGAATTCGAATCTCCACCAGCCACTGCAGCTGCTGTCACCACATCGCTGCAACCCACTGCATCGTCATGCTTCATTGCCATTCCAAATCCATCAAATGCAATCTATCTACCAATTATAATAATTAATGTTATAAAATGGAATATATTGTACAAATAATTAAGTTGATATTTATGTTTAAGATGTATTAGGCAATATGTGATGATCAATATATAATAATAATAATTGAAAGATGGCATTAGTAATATAAATAACAAATTAAAATAGTTAATAATACCAATAATAGTAAAAAATAATTAAATTATAATGTGATAATAAAAAATAAATTATGGATTTATAACATATAATTGAAAAAGACTTAGGCATGTTTGAAGTTTTAATTAGAAAAAATTAAAAATGAAGTTTGTTCGTTTGTTTAACAAAACCTAAATCAAAGAACCACATGAAATAACGTAAGGGGACAATAGGGATGTCAAGGCATAAAAAACTCAAAGCTATTCTTTACAATTTTTTAAGGACAATCAATATTAATTCAAATAAAATTACATGAAACTAATTACAAATTAAATCATTTCACAATTCGCTAATCTATCTCAACTCTCAAATTCTTAACCTTTTCTACACCTTGTATTCCAAATCTGTATATTCGTCGCTTGCTCGATCCATAAGTCTGAATTAAAAGATTATAAGGTCAATGAAATCACGGTAGTTCTTGTGAAAAAGGTATAGAACCTCAGGAGAAACTTCAGGGATGTGGTAGGAATGATCATGAGATTGGCCAAGGCATTGCAAAATTTTGAACAATGGTATTCTTTTACTTCATGTGCCCACCCAAATTCCCAATGATAACGATAACCTGATATTGCTAGATATAAAGGACATGTCACTCTTCACAATAGTGAGAGATATCTGAAAATAATAAGAAAGCAACGAGACTTTGCGATCAAGAGAGCAAGAAGATAGCGATAATCGTTTGAATGAATAATATTACGGAAATCTTACTCAGGTTTTATGAAAGACAGGGAAGAAAATTCATTTTAATGATGCCATTTATAAAAAATAATTTATTGATTGTAATAACCAAATTATCCCCGATGCTCATTAAATTCATAACAAGTCTATGCATTTGAAGTTGCTCTTTCTTTGTTGTATTTTTGAAGAAATTTCGGCTGAGTACTTTTCGAGAACTTTATGATTTAAATATTTTTAATCATTCATATTCATTTTCATTTTTAAATCATTAACTTAGAATTCTTTAGTATACTATTTTTAAAAAAATAAATTTTAGATAATCATATAGTTTTTTTGATTATCTCATGCTATTTTTTTATTTTTCTATTTTCAATTTTAAATTGTTATAATTTAAATTTCTATTTAAATAATTATCTATATTTGAGCCACCTTTCTTTTTTTTATATTCGAATTAATTTACATTAACATAAATTCAAAAAAGTTTTTTTTGTTTTTTGTTTTTTTTTTAATTTCTTTTTTATAAAAACAATTATCTTTTATTTTTTTTTGATTTGTAAATTCCTGTTTTGAAAATTATTAAACTCTTAAAGTATTATTTCATAATTTAAATATTTTAAAACCGTCTTTTTACTTTCTTGAATTCTTTTAATTGCGATCATAAATATATATTTATATTTATATAATATTTTTCTCTTCATTTCCGCTTTTTGAATTGATAAATTTGATTGATTGATAAATTCTTTAATCTTCTTATATAAGTATAAGTATTTGAAGTATGGTGACTAGGCAGTAAAGAAGTAGAGAAATTCCGAAATACTAATAAACTCTCCAACTCAGCCTCCTCGTTAACCATGATGTCAATACAGATAATCCAATAAGAACCTGCTAGAAAATATCACTTAGTGGCATGTGTGGTGTAAAACGCTTACCGGTTCAAACACTTATGGGAAAAATAATCTTTATCCTTTCTTTCTGTGCTGTAGCTTCTGCACCCTAACAAAGTGTGAAATAAAATCCTTATCGTTGGCTTTTATGGTTTTCACTTTCACACTTTAGACGTCTGAGCTCATCAGCTTCTTATTACATTAAAAACTGAACTCACTCCAATGTAACTCTTAATTTTAAGGAGATCTTATGACCCAAGACTACTAGAAGAGTGCAGTAGCTGGCACTTGAACCGCGGCAACGATTTCAAAGGGCCCTTATACTGTGAGCCCAGCTAATCCTGCCTGCTCTTAGTAGACCATTATGTAGTAGAAAGTTTTTTTATAAAATCCTAGGTGATATTGATACCTCGCATAGCTATTAACTTTTTAATTCAATAATATCAAACTAAAGATTAGTATCAATCCAACCATTTATTTACTTTTTATTTATTAGTAATAGCAGTAATTTTCTCTAGAATGTCAAATTATTTCTTCAAAGTTAGAATCTATACACTCGTCATTTCTAAATATACTTAAAATGAGTTCTATTTATGCGAGATTCTGCGAATAAGGTGAAGGATGGGGAGCTTATGCTTGTTAAGGGATTTTTGAGATTTGTAGTTTAGCTTATTTTGCCATTTCACGCTGTGGCATCATGAATTGATCAATTTTTATTTAAAAATTTTAATTATTATATAAATATACATTTTATTTTATTTTTTAAATTTTTATTTAATTTCATTAAAATCAAATTGGCGAAATATTGATTGTTGGCAATACTGTTTATATTCCGATTGATTTAATAATTACTCGCAATCACCTATTCATTTCCACTTATATCATATAATCATGAAATCAATTATATTATATAATGTATAAATGGATAGAGAGTTGATTTGACTTGGTGAGACACCTGGCAATCAGCACACAGGGATCTGCTTAACTCACTCAGTCAGTTACTCAGCAGCATATTTATCAACTGCAAACAGACTGCACTCACTCAGCGTCAGTCATCTGCTGCAATTGAATGAAGATGAGCATGCGGTGTGAGTGTGTGAGTAGCTCTGGACTTATTTAGATACCTGACTCGTTTGGGGAGGCTTTGAATCCTTTCATGCACTTGCTTTCCTCTTCTCCTCCAGTCACTCCATTTCATTCACACTCACATTAGCTATTAATTATTATAAGTAATCATAATAATATAATATATTAACTTGAGTTGAGTGTAAGTGAGTGCATGATAGTGATAGAATGCGTGAGACTGCAGTTGCTTCCTTTTGAGTTTGCATTTAAGCAGATATGCGCACCATGTCTCCATGCTCAGTGCAGATGTCCACTCCACTGCTGCACTCTCATGCTCACTCCACACATCTCCATTTACTCGTTCCAATTCATTTAATTATAATAAGTAGTGATGTAATATTTATATTTATTAGATTTGAATGAATGAAATGAATTGATGAGTAGTGGAGTGTGCAATGCAGATGATACTAGCTATGGTTGAATTCCTTGCTATTGCTGCTCTCACTGCACTCCTATTCTCTCATTCTCACTCTACATATAAAATATTTTAATTTAAATAATTATTTATATTGTGACTAATGAGGCTCTTTCATTTGCATAGGACATAATAATGACAGGTTCCTTTCCATTTCTCCTGGCAAGCTACTACTCCCACTGCTCTTTTCGCCTTGCTAGGTCTATATTCTGCTCTGTGGTCTGGTTCCAGCTCTCTAACGCAACTATCTAATAATTCAAAAATAGGTTTCACATTATTCACAGATGAGTTATTATAATAATATTGTCAAGTAATTAATAATTATTATAAATAACTGGTAATATCATTTTTGCTGCTTGTGGAAGCTGGATAAGTAAGGATTTTCAAAGCTGCAGTTCAGCTGACTTTGACCATTGAATGTCCTCTAGATTCTCCAATTAGGACTATTCAATCGCAAATATTCAAAATAACATCATTACTTCTATTCAAAATATGATATATAATAAATATAATTATAATTAATTAATAATATTGAATTGAGTTAAACTTGCATGTATATATTGATGTTAATGACTGATTATCCAGTTGCTTGTTAGATTTCCACTGCCAGGTGTTCTTCTGACTGGGCAGAGAACTGTGATATCTTGAATTTGAGGGAGTAGCCACTATTATATTGCATTTGCAGTGGATGAGCTAGTGAGTGTGGTCCTGCTTGATGCACTGGAAGCAGCTCAGTTGAGTTTCAAGAGAGCGGTCTTTGATCAACTCACCATTCATCCCTGCATCACCCACTTCAATCACATTCACATGCTGCTCATCACTCAATTCAACCATTCACACTACTCTACATTAATAAATTTAATAATATAATTATTATATTAATTGAGTAGTGGAGAGTGGTGAGTTGAGTGGATGGGTGTTGAAGTGGATTTTGAGTATGCAGGTGAGAGGGAGGGAAACATATTGGCTGCATGAAACCACCAAGCACTCCACCCACTCACATCCATTCAACCTATATCTGTATATCAACACAAAACTATCTCATTAAATCATTTAATTAATAGATATTAGTAATGAATAAGTAGTTTGAGTGAAGATGTGGGGTGGTGTGATGCAGTGGAGTGAATGCAGTGATGAGTTAAGAATCAATCAGTAGCTAGTTCAGTTCAAGCATCTTCACACACTCACACTCACCACACTTCATTTCATAATTAGTGCAGCTGATGAGGATGAATGTGATTATCTGAGTGTGGGTCTATTTCAGATTAATCTTGCCATTTAATGACAGACACACGCCACAGTAATCAACTATTCATATCACATTCATTTTAATAATAAATGTTATTATTATTATAATTGAAATGACTAGATGAAATGGGAATGTGAGTGTGGATGAGTGAGTGCAGTTGGTGATATTGATGAGGTGAAGACGAAGCAGATGGAGTGAAAGAGACCACTACGCAGATGCTACTGCAGATATCAGTTAAAGCTAATCAACTATATCTTCTACATTTAGTAATAAATTATATTATATTAAAATGAATGAGTGGGAGTAGTGATTGAGTGGAGTGGGAGTGGCATGTGAACTAGTTAGCTAGCAGCAGTGCAGTCAACATGCAGACACTCGCACGCAGTTAGTGCACTCAAATCAACACACTTGCATGCTCACATTCACTCATCCTAATAATCACATCAAATCAATCAACATGTAATTATTATAATAATTTAATTAATAATTATTTATGAATTGAGTATTGTTTGAATTGCTGTTGGCTGATTAAGAGCAGGACTAGTGAGTATTTGAATGAGTTGAGCAGTTTCACTCAGTCCATCCAACCCAGTCAGCCATCCATCACTCCACATCACTCAATCACGCATTTATATAAATATTAAATGTGCTAAGTGTAATAAGAAGCACTGCTTGATGCGAGTAGGTGTACTTGAAAGCAGTGTGTCTGAGAATGGAGGTGCAGTCAGTCATCCAAGGCACATGTACTCAACTCCTGCAATTTACCAGTCATACTCCACTCTTCATTCAAACTATATATAATTATTATTTATAAAATTAGTTATTTATAATATATTTGTCAATGTTGTGGATAAGAATGAAAAGAATTACAGTAGTTATTTGAAGCAAGGCCTATATTATTTCCTCTGGAGCTTTCCTCTTTCTAATTCAAACATTTCAAAGAATAAATTAGCCACAGACCTGATTTCCAAAGAACTTAAAAAATCAAAAATAATATCTGCCTTTAATTACCTTTTTATGAAGATATTTCGGTGAATATTATTAGTTTTGAAACATAATGGCCAATAAATTTGGTGTTTTTTTAAAAATATAAAAACCTTCACTGTAATTACTCTATCGATCATTAGTCTTCTAGTTTTATAATAGTCATATGAGTATTCTATCACGTTAGTGCGTTTTAATAGTTTGGAATACGAAGCTGCAATTTTGAATATAGGATTTTTGGGGGAATTCAGCCAGATCTTGTGACTTAAATTAGATTGCAAAAAATACTAAGCAAATAAGATTATTCAATATGCAAAAGAATTAAGACTCAATAATTAACATTACTGGAGCCTGATTAGCATTTGAGAAAATATAAGGGTGTTGATCATTACTTGGATTAATTATATAATGAATAGTATATAAACCCATTCTTAAGTTCGATAATTTACTCTATATAGATAATAAAAATAACCCTCAAACTAAGTATTAAATTAAAAAGCAAAATGGTTAGAAAAGGTACCTATCTCACTTAGGATTTACTAAAAGTGTTTCGACTGCACTAATTCCAAATAAGGGCATGTAGAAGGATGTTGGGTGAAAGGCATGAGGGAGCAAACGGAGGGGTTTTAACTGTCAGCTACTACACTCTGTATAGATGAAATTGGCTAGCTTGAATACAACTTTCTAGGAAATAGAGAGCAGTTAAAGGTAAACTATGCATTCAATGGTAAGAAGACAATAATAATTAAAGCAAACTATAATAAATTTTTAAACCAAACAGTTTAAGGGAAATAAAGCTTTGACAAAGATAAAACCTGGAAAAGTTTCAAAGACAAGAGATAAAAAAAACTTGTATATAAATTCACTGTTATAAAGTAAAACTTTGTGAGCTATGTTGTTAAGATTTTGAAAAATAATATCTTTATAAAGGAGTACAAGGAAATAGACAAATAGGTTTTATCGATATTAAGTTATAAAACTGGAAGATTATATGAATCAGATAATTATAAATCACTGAAAAAATTGATAGTTTAATTAAATTAATAACAAGATTATGATGAAAAATATTTAATTCATTAAATTCTCCAATAATACTCAGCCGAAATTTCTCTAAAAATACTGCAAAGAAAGAGCGACTTCAGATGCATAGGCTTGTTATAAGTTGTATAAAATAAGATTTAGTTGGAAAAGTACTCGTTGACATGAGAAGTTTACTTTTCATTTTTTCAGCCATTTTAAAGCCAATCACCTGCATGTGAAGTCAAATCTTGGCAATATTCAGTATGAGA
>ARYC01005530.1:0-37659 GCA_000711775.1 Oxytricha trifallax | reverse complement strand
TGTCGTGCTAAGAATTTGAAATGAGTATACGAGAGTTAATAAAAATAGGAAAAGGTATTTCTTCAAAAAATAGCTAATGAATTAATCATGCAACTATATTTACCTTAGCCGCTCATCAGACTAGCCACTTGATAAAGAGGATCAGCTTTCAAGTTACTTCATATAAAGAGGAGAAATCAAGAAGCGAAACTAAGTATTTTGTAAATACTTATGATGTCTTTCATTCTCTTTTTTTTAACTTCTAGGAAATTTCCATCAAAAGTTTTCACCATTCATGAATACATAATATTCCCTACTTCAGATTCCGATAAAAATTTAAATTTTACCTTTTGCAGCTCCTTCTAGTTTTAGCCTCTTAGCTTCTTTATGCTACTATCGCAATTCTATTTAGTCTTCTGCTGATTCTACCTGACATAGAAAATATATTCAATTAATCCTAAACTATTGAATTTTTTCCACAAAACATGACTCGGGATTCACTAAAAGTACTATTAAAACTTCATATAGATTCAAGGCTTATTTCAAATAGAATTTTAAATCCTGAACTTGTTATTAAATAGTACTAGGAGATAAGACAATAGCTACATGAGCAGCAAAACATTTTATCCGGTTTCTAAAGGAATAATATGTTTTTATAGTGTTTAAAGTACAATATTTGGGTAAATTATTTAAAGTTTTTCATAAGCCCTTACATCTTACTATGGAAATGATTTTAATTCAAATAAATTTAGTTTCTTATTAATAATAAAGAAATATAATTCATATTTGTTCGAGGACCTTTTTAAAATCATTTTACTAAAATGGCAAGATTAGTGATATAAATTTATGCATTAGATAATTGAATAAATTTACAATTATTTAATGTTAAACAAGTCCAACCAAAATTATAAGAAGTAAAAATGAGTAATTATTTTCTATTAGATGATGTTTTATAATTCATCATAATATTATAATCTCTTTATTTATAAATATAGAGAAAAAATTAAAGGTAAAAATAATTAATTAGAAATTTTTTTTCGCACCTTAAATCATGACAAAAAAATCCCAAAAGACCAAAACCCCAAAAAAAACCAAAGATTTTCGTGTGCGGTATTAAGGTTCAGATTTCGTAAAAAATTTATGATTTGGGAAAAGTTTTTTGGGGGGTGTCAAAATAATTATAGCAAATTATTGTTATAGAGTATAATTTTAGCCTAAATATTCAGAAAATATAGTTGAACTTTTTTAAAAATCTTGTCAAGGATTAAAGTAATTTACTCTATTTACAAATTAATGATTTATATATAACATGAGATAAAATTTTAATCAAATTATAAATAAGAAAAATTATAAATAGCCTTCTTTAATTTGCGGTATTTCTTATCATTTATATATAATTTCAAACTATTAAATAGTAAATTAATTTATAATTATTCATTATTGTATTATCTTTAATCATTAGTAAATGCTTGTGGGAATTAAATATCAACGATTTTAATTGTTTTTACTTAGAATACATGCTAAAGGAATAAATAAAATGAATTATCAGTTGTATGCGGGTATAATAATGATTTAATCTAATTACAATATAATTTCATAATTAATGAAAGTTTGTAAAGTATTATAACTTATTTAGATAATGCTTAGACTTTAGAATTTTGGCAACAATTTGTAAAAATCTTCAAACTTTTCATCGCTTTGGAAGTAATCTATAAGAATTTATTTTAAATTTACAAAGCAATAAATAAAATGCTTTAAAGTAAAATTAAATTTATAACTTTTAGCTATCCAATTTGAAATATGAAATATATTTTATTAATTTAAATATATTCTATCTTCATATTCATATATTCATTAATTTAACAAGAATTAAACTTTTCACTTTAAATTATAGAAATATAAAAGAAAATCTTTTAAAAATTTTATAAATTTTTCTTCAAAATTATTTGTCAAGGATATTTTCAAAACAACTATATTTATAGAAAATACTAATATAATATTTAATTTTTTTAATGTAAATTTATCATCAATCTTTTGATTCTCTCGCATAATACCATAAGAGCGTAAAATATTCATGATTTTTAACTAGAACTTACGAACAATTAATACTTAAATTTCCTATCTATAGAATAATAATAGTCTATTTAATGGAGGAAGTTTATAAATTTGATATGCTTTAAGGTAAATGCATAGATTTTTAAATTAAATTAAGATCAAATAATTATGACACCATTTTATCATTTTAAACTCATCTTAAAATGGTTTTTGGAGAATTATCCGATTCTAAATTTTAAGAAAATTTACGAATTTCTTCTAAGTTTAACATTCATTTCAGGAATTAGATGCAATTTTTTTTTTATAATACCAATCTATAAAGATTTTTTTATATAATTTTGCTGATTATAGATGCTATAATCTTTATGCATTTTATAAATGCGACCATATAAATACTTAATGGAAAAATACTAACATACTCAAAAAATATTATAAAATTTTAATACAATTTTACTTCAATTCATTTATTATTAAGAAATTATTTTATATTTTTGTCTTAATGAGTTATCTATATATCAAGACTTAATACTTCAATAAAATTTGGCGCCCTTTTGGTTTATTAGAAATATCTAAGTAAATGTGAGAAAAAATAGTTATAATGACTACTATCTTGTTTTAAGATTAACTTTTTAATCCTAGATTGTCTGAATCTATCCACCATTTTTTTGCTAATAAAACTATTGTAAATTTCTAAAGTATCAAGGCCATAAATAATTATAATAAATTAAATTATATAAAATAACATAAACGGGGTTTATAATAATTAGACTAAGGGATTCATTAAGAGTATCTAAAATATAGAAATATATTCATTATTGATAGAATATTTATAGATTTAGCGAGAAATATATATAAACCCCAATACGTATGTACACATAGAATTTGTAAGTTGATAAAAAGTTTTAAGTATATCGATAAATAAGGAAATTTAAAAGGAGAATTTAACTTAATTTGAGGGAGCCGATCTCGAGAATGCAAAAAGAAGGGCTGGCACTATCACGGCTCTTACAAAGTATGAATATGATTAGATTAATATGATTAGATTGGTGTGATTTTTAATTTTAAGTTCAGAGCAGTTTGAAATCCAGTAGGTTGTCGGGGCCGTTCTCGAGATTTTTCAACATTGGTATAGTATTATACCGGTCTGACCTCTATAATCCAGTGCTTTGGCTTAAGCCAAAAAGCATTTTTGAGGGTCAAAACTGAAGACCCAAATTTTAGATTTCAGGTGCCATTAACTTCTAGATATTCTCGTCTTCACATTTCTACTGGCCATTATTCAGTTATGGTGGGAAAGGTTTGAATTTCGAAAGTTGCCGCGGATTTCGACATTTTTTTAAAAAGCCAATTTTGGGTTTGGCCATCTTGAAAATTCCAAAAATTTATCACAGCTCTTCAACCACCCACCTCCAGGCAACTCTAAGCTACTCGTTTAATGAGTTATAGTGAATAATCATTATTTGTCTTGGTTTGGCAGTGAGTCAGCCATAAATCCGGAGGATATAAGCAAAAGAGTGTTTTTTTCATATAGTTAAGGATCAATAATCCAGTCGAAATTTTAATAATCCAGTGGTTTAATAGTAAAATACAGTCGAATTAATCATTAAAATTAAGCATAAATCAGATGAATCCAGCCACTGGATTTTAGAAAACCTCTGAAATCAGCCTTCAATAACTTTTGAATGCGAGTGCTGGTAAGCTTAAATCTTCGATATTATCTTCTATTTAGAAGGTATAAATGATTTGCAAGTGCCGCAGGAGGCACCCGATTAGTCAAGCTCAGATTGGATTTTTGAAAATCATCAAGCCAATGGAAATTTTGAAGAAAATTTTAAAGCCAAGGGCATTAAGTTTGAGTATTAAAATGCGCAAGACAGCGCTAAAATCAACCGTGCTAAAGAATTTCTGCAATAAAATAACTATAACTTGAAAATGCTGCTGTAGCAGGCGGATTTTGCAGCTTATAATAAAACTTTTGATTTTAAGTAGTATGTGAGAAAGTATATAAATAACAAAAAGCCAAAGAAGATCAAGCACAGCTATTAGAGTAAATCAGTGGTATCATAGCCTCTAGATGTTACTGCTGCTATCGAAGAGATTAAGGAGAGTGAATAAGCTACGAATCTCAACTTTGCAAGTGATTAAAATCAAAATAAAGAACCCTTACCTCAACTCTTTATTAACTATGGCTCGATCATTGGCCATGAGATTCTCATAAAGCACTTCGAAAGTTTCAAGAATTCTTAATATTATTAAAGATCTTGCATTTTGCAAGAAATAGTTACTCGAAACACCCAGTCACTTTTCTCCTTCCTAAGCAATTTTGAGAACGTTAGTGACCAGAAACTAAGCAAGAACTTGTTCTCATTGCTCGTGGATTTAATTTAGAGCAATATTAATTTAGATGAAGACTCAAAGCCACGTATCCTTTTAGCTGCTCTTGGTTATTATATGGGAGAAAGAGTATAAATCGAAGATGAATTTAATTCAAGAATCAATCTTATTATTAATTCGCTCACCTAATACGAGACAAGCTCTAGGTTTAGCGAACTTTGTATTCTTTAATTCAGTTGCAGCATTCACTAAACAGCTTTGCACCAGTGCAGAAATTGGATTCTACTCTCCCCTATATTATACAATTAATGGGTTAAACTTGGTAATTATTCGCAGTCGACTCTCAAGTTTAAAAGCTAATACCTACTTCATTCTTTATCTTGAATGTGCCTTTCATGACTCTACTCAAGCAAGACTGTGGCTTGCACTTAATAAGAGACATACCTGTAGAATACACAGAGTACTTCGTAAGAATTTGTGCTCTCTCTTGCTCTCCTACAGTTGAAGCACTCAAAGATTATATATCAATTACTAGGGCTACTTTCTTACAAAAGTAAGAGGTTATTGATTCAAACACTATGGTTTACTTTATGAAAGGCCTTGCATAAAGGCTGCAAAGCAGAGACGAGTAGTGGGTAGGCAAAGTAGAGCAGTTCAAGAAGCTTCAGCAGCAAATCATAGAAGCTTAAATTGAAAAGAATGTGAGTGTGAGCAACAGCATTATTGAAAATTGCCTTAATGGCGACTACTCTGAAATTCAAAGAATTTTACACTTACCCAAAAATATGGAGGCTTTCTCTGATGAAACAATTGTAGACTTACTTCAACTCTTTGAGAACGCTAATATCTCGCACATGTTAGCTCGTGCTTTCAATTCAAAGCCACAGAATGAAAGGTTAAGTGTAAGTAATGATTTAGAAAAGCTGCAGCAAAATCTTGGCTTTAAGTTATATAGTTCTCAAATTTTGTGCATTAACTATATTTGCGAAAAAATTGCACGCAAACCATTTAATACATTTTGGTATTGGTAATGGCAAGACCTTGATCTGCGTTGCGTTAGCCATTCTTATAGCTCTTAAAACGAAGCTATCCGTAATCATAGTTGGCAAGAATGAGCACTTAGTGCAGAGAGATTATCAAAAATTTCAAAAAGTTATTAGTGCAATGGAACTTGATTCAAACCATAATTTCTTTGCAAAAAGTACAGGCATTTATTTTTCACTCAACCACAACTCAAGAAATGAATGAAGGCTGCTAAATTCATGAGTGTGTGGCACGATAGCATCGTGCTTATTGATGAATACGACTGGATTCTCTTCGATGGCTCCGCTGACAACATTATAAATCAACTAAATTTTTACAAGCAAGCAAGAAGTATTATTGGATTTTCAGGAAGTCATCTTTCTCTAGGTGAAGAAAATTGTCTTAGTTTAGCTTTGCATAGCACACCTGTAGTATTCCCTACCCTTGATAAACTGTAAGGAGATAAGAAAACCTAGTTATCAGACTTGCTCATAAGTTCAAATCAAGGAGATTACTTACAAAGAATCAAGGAAATCATAAAGGATTAAGTAGCTGTTTCACCAGTTTTAATAGTGGCTTCAACAAATTACAGTGCTATTGAAATAGGTTTAAAGAAATCCGATTTTGATTTCATTAGTTTCAGCCACTCCTAAGCGATTGCAATTGAATCTGTGCTTGAAGGCAGGTATTTAATGAGAAATGCAAGCAAAAACTACGGGGTTTACTTGCTCAACGAGCCACAGGGGAGAGGAACAGATATCTAAACTAATGATGAAATCGATTAAAATTGTGGTTCATATTAATTATCTCTGATGTTTTCTCACAAAGATCTGAAGAATAAATCATTGGTAAAATTGGGAGACTTAACACTAAAGGCAGGTGGCAGCGAGTATTATATAAGCAAGCTTCTAAAGATAGTGCAGAGCAGCTGCTTATAGTTGAAAAGAAAGAAATAGAGCTTATACTTGCTAGCAAGCACAATTAAGTATAATCAATTTTATAAAATCGATTAGAAGCAATGGAAAATTTTCTTGAATAAAACCAGGTGCCTTAAGAATAAATTTCTGCAGAGCTTTCAAACGAATAGGAGCAAGATAATATTGTAAGAGAAATCGTTCAACATATTGTATCTCTCACTGAAAAAGCTTACAGCGAAGCAAGCAACCCAGCAGCAGTAGTGAAGCAAAATAATCTTGAAGAAGAAAAGGAGCCTTAATAAATTGAAGAATAAGGTGAATAAAGTAAGTTGGGTTTTTATTAACCTTCTCTCATAGAGCTTATTGAATAGAAGATGAGTTAAAACCCTGTGCTTCAAGATAACCATTCGAGCAGGTACAGCAATTGGTGCACAGGAGTTTAAAGCGGTAGCACCATGAAATTACTAAGGCTCAAAGCAGAGAGAGATCCAAAAGCAAAAGCAGTTCTGCAAGTTTAAAGAGAAGATTATTGAAAGGTTAGCAAAAGCTTGACTTAATCAAAGAATAAAATAAGACTTGAGAGTTGGTTACTCGTCGCAGTGCTAGAGATAAAACATTCACTTGCACTTATACAGAGCTGCCAGAGAGTGAAGAGAAAATGGAAAGATGGTTGAAGGCAGCCTCGAGTGAGAGAAGGCACTTTAAAAGCGACATAAACTATAGAAATTCAGAGAGAAAACCAAGATTAAGAATATGAGATTTATCTTATTTTTTTAAAGCAATTCACCATATTCAAGTCTTTGCTATTAATAACATATAAAGAATCGTGGAGGAATAGAAGCAGCAGCACTCATTGTCTCATGTTTGGAGATTAATTTTGCATGTTTTACAGGTTACCATCTTGCATAAACTGCTCTGTCATCTTGCGTAAGTCAAGCAACTCACTTTCCATATCGTCATGTTATTGCTTAAACCTTTTAGTTTACCGCAAGACTTTCTTGCTTATCATATTTCAAAGCCATTTCATAGTCTCTTACCTCCTCTAATTATTCACGAATTCTCTTTCTTTTAGATGAATCCTTAACGAGATTCACAGCCTTACCTCACTCAGCTACACAAGGAATTAAGAGAGAGTAAACTTACTGCTAAAATTAAGGCATCTGCTGAGAGCGTCCACGAACTCGGGTCTCATTTCTATAAAGATATCTCTACTTTACTCGAGCTTTTCTCTTCGTTAGAGCATTGCATCATGAATCATCTGGGAGACACCGTCGGTGTCTAGGGTGAAGAGCAAATCGCAGATCCATTTCTGTCAAGGTGGACCCAATCTCGTTCTTCAGGCAAGTATTGCAGCAGTCTTGAAGACCCTCTTGCATAATCGAGAAAGTCTTGAACTGTAAGTCCATCGATTTGAGGCACTGCTGGCACCTTAACTGCGTCTCTTCTTACGTACTATATTAACAGTTACAGGGTTAAGCTAGGGTTTACGTCTTTCTCTGCTCTTATGATTTACTTAAGGAAATAAATGTTGGTGGAGTCCGCTTTTGGTAAGAAAGCGTGGCAGTCTTGGGCAAGAAGTTGTATAGCTCTTTCTTACTTTTGCACTTCTGGGCGAGTTCTGAAACATTGATACCAGTAAGTTATTATTGGTTCATTAAACTTTAAACTTAAGGTGCCTTAAACCATTTTATATAGGCAAATTTTGATTCAGGAAGACACTACCGTTAATAAAAATCAGAGAGTGCTTTTCATTATAATGAAATCGTACCAGCACGATCCAATTTCCGCTAGCGGAATTCCTACCAGCACCAACACAATTCATTATAATTAAATGGAAGCTTTCTGAAAATAATTAGAATTAGGATTCAAAGAGTTAAAAAACATTTATAGAATGTATTGTACCTGAGAATAATTATAAGAGACATTAAGATAAATAGAAGCAATTTAGATTGCCCCTATATATTGATAACGTTAACTCATCATTTATATATCAAGCTCAAAATAATTCATGATTAAATGTTAACGAGAAATAAAATTCATAAGAAAATGAGAATTAAATCAAAGAAGAGAAACAGATTCATAAATGTCTTTTATCCATAAGGCTTAATTATAAGGCGCTTTCATTATGAAAAGTTACAAATTAGAGTGGATTTTATATTTATTACTCTATAAAAGCTGATTTAAGTTTTATTTTCATTAACTGGGATTAAATGAAAATAGTAAATCATAAATAAATAGAGATTTATTCTATGGATACTTATCAATATTTAGGCACCTCATTTTTATTCCAAAGTTTAAAAATTTAATTCACCTAGTTCATTCATTAAAATAAACTAAGCTATAATTAAAGATTTCATACTCTGAATTCATTTAACTCGACCATTTCATTCTGTATCTGTAAATAGCTTTAAATTAAAGCAGTCTAATAATTTTATTTATAATAGAGAAATTTGGATTCTAAAAATAAAATTAGAAATAATTGTCCTGGATTATTATCTTCCATATTATCTATATAAAGTAACAATTTTAATTAAGTAGCTATTTTAAATTTCTTTATTTTAATCGGCAAAGTATTAATATTATATACTTAACTATTCTAATATTGATATAAATTCTTTTTAATAAGCAGGCTTACTATTAAGAGTGTTCATTAGAAATAAAAATATAAGTAGAAATTAAATGCAAAGTTTTTAATTAGAAATAAATTAGGGTTAAGTTTTTATAAAATAATAGAAGTAAAAATTAAAATTAATACTTATTAATTTGGTTTATAAATAAAACATTTATAAGCTTAGCTTTATATAAAGTAAAAATTTGATTAAAAGCAAGGTTTAATTCAAGGTAATAAAAAATATAATCACTAAATTAAATTAAGTTTTGAATATTTAAATATATATTTGAGAGAATATTTTATGTTTTTAATTTAAAATTCAATATAGTCAGTAAAATGAGAATATTTGTAAATATCAAATGTTAGTTTTAAAGCAAATATATTTACAATAACAAAATGAGATTAGTTTTTTGAATATTCAAATTTACTTAAGTTTACAAATAAAATAATTTATGTTTAAAGGAAAAATATCAAAAGTACTAAAGTTAATATAAGTATTTTACAATAAAAATTTTATTAGCATTCAATATTAAATTTTTAAAGATAAATAAATTGGTTTAAAATTTAATACTTATATAAAGAATAATAGAAGTATATTTATTTATTTTACAATAAACTTTCATATTTCAATAATTTTGTTGCTTATACTTGATTCTATTTAAATTTAAATTAAATTAAACAATTATTTTATAATGTCTTTATAATATATTTAATCTTTACTGTTCTTTATTTATTAAGTTCAAAAATAGGTAAAATACTTGAAAATGGCTAAGAGTTTTTTATATAAGAAATTTATATTTGTAATACTTTAAATATTCAAAATTTTTCAACTTAAAAAGTAAATTTAATTAAAAGCTTTAAAATTAAGAAAAAACTAAGTGAATTCAAATCTGATACTTACTCTGAACATTAACTTTTAATTATAAATTTATTTATATATAAATATTAGTTATTAAGATCAATCTTGAAAAATATAAAATAAGTTTTTATAAATTTTATAAGATATAGATAATTTTATATTTAAAATAAAAATTAACTTAATTATAGCTTGGAAATTTTTATATTTATAGTTAACTATTATTTTGTAAATATAAAGTAAGTAACTTAAATTACAATGCCAATTTTAGGGATTTTAAGATTTACAGAGTAATTATTGTATAATTTTATAGAATATGATTATTTTTAAGTGTAATAGAGGTAAAATTATTAAGGATTATATAAATTCAAAAAGTTTAAATAAAATATTTGTAATTTTAGTAAAAAGTATTTTGAAAGTCAGAAAAATTATTAATTAAAAAATATGAATCATTATATATAAATTACTATTTATTTTATAAAATGCTTAAAAATAAAGCTTATTTATTGTAAATTTATTAAAAATAAAGTTAAATTTCATTAATTATATTGCTCAAATATAAAGTTAAAATCGACTTAAAAATTGGATTCTAAAAAATTAGTAAATTATATTTTGAAACTTTGTTCCAAAAATTGGTAAGTTTTTGCTGCCCTATATAAGGGAGACCAATAATTAATTAATTATTTTCAACTTTAAAAAATAAAATTTCAACAACAACTATGAACTGCCCTTTCAATAACGATTGCTCAGCTAATGCCCTTTGTTACTTATGTAGAGCATAAGTAAATAGTAACTATTTCCAGAGATAAGATACTCAAACTTCAGCTAAGAGTAAATAACAGAGTTAAATTATTGATCAAGGATTCAATAATGTGAATAAAAGTCAGCTTGACTAAAATGTAAACCAGCCTCCTGCGAACTAGGATTAAAACTAAAATCAAAACCCTCCAGCTTAGTAGAATGGAATTCCTTAGCCCTAGCCTTAACTTATTAACTAAGGATAAAATCAACCACCTAACCAGAACTAGCCTTAACTTCAGTAAAATCCACCAAGAAATTAATAAATGTAAGACTAAATTTTGTAGTATATTAATTTTAAACTTGACATCTACCCTCAACACAAATTTTCAATCAGCCAAAACCCCACTATGATCACTCACTTGTACTCACTTAATTTTCACAAATTATTTCAAAATGTTGTAGACTACTCTCATAATCTTATCAAAAACCAATACTATCAATTTAATCCAGCATGTAAAGTTAACTCAACCACCTTGAATGATATCACAAATATTCAAAAATTAAATATAGCAAAACCAAATAAATTTAGTTAATTTTTCCACAGCATGAATATTATCATGAGTAGTACTTACTTTATTTGCAGTGAACAAGCAATTCAGCACTCAATTGTTAATCTCAGAAAACCAGAATTATTAGAACTTGCTCTTTCAAAAAACAAAATGTTTGACATAGATAATTTCAGGGGTGTTATTCATGATGAGTCTTACGAAAATTACAAACTAAGAAAATATGATTGCAAAAGTAAATTCCAGCTTCTCGATTAGAATTAAATGGAAGGTAAGTTATTAGATTTTTTGTAAAATAGTAATATTTCTCCAATTTTAATTTGGACTGTGGACAATGAAAACTAAGAATTCATTGTGGTAAAACAAAACCAAGGATTTTGGTATTTTCTCAGCAACGACAGTTAAACTTTTAAAATCACAAAAAATTCCAAGAACTACATTTCAGATCTTTCAGATTCAGTTGAGGAACTCAATCAATTTGACTTTATCAGAGATTATTTTGGAGCTATTAATATATTCTACGAAGTTAGAGCTTGCAACTAAAATGAGAGAAAAGTTGATAAAACTTTGCATAACATGTTCCACCTAATTTATCAGCAAAAATCATATCAAGATATCAATTCATTTTGGGCTAATTTCAAATTATTAGCAGAGTAATAACTAAAGTTGCCTGACATTCAGAATAATAAATTCGCTTTGCCACAACTCAGACACAACCCAACCAACTATTATTCCTATTAGAACACACAAAATCAAGCTAAGAAATAGAAAAAAGCAAGGGCTAAAAATTCAAAATAATCAGTTTAAGACTCAGAGGAAATTTATGAGGAAGATACATCAAATTCCAGCAGCGACTCACCAATCAAAATGATTACCAGAAAGTAGAAAGCCAAAGAGGAAGAACTTGAAAACAAGAGACAAAAGAAGGGCTGAGCAGTGAATCCAATTCAACTATTAATTAAATTAAACTGGTTTGGTAAGGACCAGTAATTATTTTATTATTAATTAATCTTAATTTCCCTAAAAATTAAAAAAAAAACATTCTTTTTTATTCTATTTATTCTTAATTTCTAAATTGATTAATCTAAATAAAAATATGCTTAACTTAATCCTCTTATTCTTGAATAAAAATATAATAATTTGAAATTAATAACAACTATTATTTTTATTTAAAATATGCTTCTATATACTGAATTAAAAAAGTTTTAGTAAATTTAATTAACTTATAGATTATTTTTAATCCCTTTATAACCCTCTTATATATTCTTTTAATAATCCATATCATAAAAAAATTGTAAATAATTGTCAATAATTATATTAAAAATAGTAAATATCATAAAATAATGCAGATTTAGGACTTAATATGCAAAAATTGCATCTTTTATTTTACTTACCTTAATTAATTTAATTTTTGATTAATTAATAAAATGTCTGCTTGCAAAAAAAGATCAAAGATCTATATAAAGGAAAAGTTTGAATTACCTTAAATTATTTATATAAAGTGTAAAATTAGGGCACCTAAAGCACCTAGTTAATTTGTATATAGTGAATTTAAGCACCCTATAAAGTGTGAGAGTGAAATAAGATCAATTACAGATAAATGTGCAAGTGAAATGTTTGTTACAATACCTTAGTTAAATAGGCAATTGAGTGTAACAAACATCAGTGTAAATAAATAGCGCTTAAATAAGTGCGAAAAATATGAAAATAGTGCGTTTACAAAAAATGGAGAACATGCATCGATAGAATTTGAGCCGCTCTTCAAAGTGCACACAAAACGCAGTGATGTCAGTGGAGTGGGTGCGAGGTGCGTTGGTAATAAAGAAAGTGCGATAGGCATTGTAAATTGTTCACCTTTTGATTTCCATTATTAGTTTAATTATTAAAGTAGTAATTATTAATTAATTAAATTCAAAGTTAATTCAAATGTGGAGGTAAAAGCGCACCCCCTCACAAATTTTGTGAACGGTAAAACTTTGCAACTAATCGGTCAACAGGGTACAAACCCCATATATTCTTGATCAGCATGTCAAACTCTATAAGACTGGTAAGTATGGCCTTAAAATTAAATCATGAATTTTTTCCCATTTTCACCGTACTTGTATTCTCGAGATCGGCTCCCTCAAATTAAGTTAAATTCTGTCCTTTTAAATTTCCTTATTTATCGATATACTTAAAACTTTTTATCAACTTACAAATTCTATGTGTACATACGTATTGGGGTTTATATATATATAAAATTTGCATCATTTTAAAAAAAAATTAAAAATAGTTTTTAATTAAAGGGAATAAATTATTCTGTTTGCGATTATTAATTTCTAAAATAATAAATTTATGATTTAAAAAAAAAAAAAATCTTAATAATTTATGATTTAAGTTTCTTTTTTTTAAAAAAATATATGGTATTTATTTATATTTCAGACTTTTGAAATTAGCACTAGATGTTGTTACTGTTCTACCATGTGTTTATTTAACTATTGAGGAATAAACATTAGAAATTATAAAAATGATGCTTATAAAATGAGTGATATGATAAAGCAAAGATATGTAAATTAAAAAACCCCACTAATAAATTACTTTATAGTTAATTTTAAATGAATAAGTTTTTAATTCAAATAATGACAATTATAGACAATATTAATTTTGATTTTTGTTTATATATTTATTGCTAAATAAAGTATTTATCAATAATATGAATGATTTAGTGAAATTCAAATCAGATAGTTTAGAAGTAAATTTCTATTTTTAAAGTATTCAATTATACTATAGTTAAAAAATAATTAATTTTTAAATACTTTATATAGGCCTTATTTGTTTTTACCTGACAAGATTAAAAGCAGAAGTGTTTCAATATATCCACTATTGCATTCAACTTTCCTTATTATATTCCCAAATTATAATAATTATTATTTCAATATAGTAATTTAAAAACTTTTAGATTTCTGAGAGTAGAATTTGATATTTAATAACTTCTATCAGCTCGAATTGTCCAATTCAAATTAATTAAATGTAGATTTACGATTCTATTTGGAGTTTTAAAGAATTCAAAAAAGTGATATTGCTCGTATTTGTGGAATATAATAAATATAGAAAGATATAAAAATAAATATTTGTCTGAAATGCTTCTCATTATGCTTAAAATATGATTACCACCTAAAAAGATATTCAGAATTTAATTTGCCAAACTTCTTTGCAATATTTTTAAATTGATATATAATCACATAAAATCTTCAACTACATAACAAAATTTAATTGTTTTTTATAATATAAAATCTATTTACAATTCTGAATTTGAAAGGAATTACCTAAAAATTTTTTGATGCATTATTTGTAAAAGTAAATAAAAATATTGTTATTATTATTTTAAATATAGTTAATTTTCCCTAACCTATTCCACTTAACCATTAATTGTGAACAAAAGTTAGAGTCAAAGTATGTAAATTTGTTTAAGGTAACCAGGAAGTTAAATTATCAATTAAAATATTAGCTGGGTTGTTAGAATATTTATAAATATTAAATTTTTAATTAGACCTAAATTTAAAAGTGATGAACTTAATAGTTTCTTTATAAAAAAAGAAAAACATTTTAATATAATTACAAATTAAATCGTTAATGGCTTGATTTTATGAGCAATTTGTATTATTTATGGATTGTAATGTTGAGTGAATGAATAGATATTGAAATGAAACTTCTTTAATTTCTCTAATTTTGGCAAAATATTTATAATCTGAAGTGAATAATTCTGTTATATCATTGATAAATTAGTATTTTTAATGATCAAAGATATTAAATCTCAATTGATTTAGTATATCACATGTTTAATACTAAAATTACAAAGATCAATTTTGGTGGTGACGTAGATGTATCTGAGTGAATTTGAGGGGGCAATCTTGAAGTAAAAAACTCCGAAAAAAATAGCCACGCTACTACTTCTTCTTCCTTAACCATAATGTCACATCTCATAAATCGGTAAGATAGAGCTCAAAGATTCCACTCGGTTAGCTGGTGTTGAGAAAAACCCTAACCGATATCACCGCTGCTGAGAAATGGGATCCCTGTTCTTTAAGTGTGGTAGCTTCAGCACCCTAACTTCAGTGTGGGGAAAACATTCTTTTCGTTGGCTTGAATGGTTTTTATCTTCTCACTTTTGAAGGCTTAACACCACCTTCATGATGCTGCTAAATTTTATATAGGAAAATGAATTCTCTCCAGGTGACTCATCTAAGCAGATAAATCTCAGGACCCAAGCCCACTCCAGGAATGGATAACTGACAGAATGAACTCCACAGACTGGCCCCTTATGCATTGAACTCAGTAACCCCCTACTTACCCTCAATAGGCCATAGTGTTATATAAAGCTCTATAAGAATGTCCTAGGTGAGATTGGTAATGCCCTAGCATTGACTTTATAATTTAAAAATAAATTAGTAATTACCTTTCCAGCAAAAGCTAATTATTAAAATTTAAATTTATTTCATACAAACATATATTTTTATTTACTCATAATAAAAATTAAATCTAACTTTTCAAGATTAGGAAACACTTAAGGCAAGATATTAAAGTCTAATTAATCATTTAAATCATCTTGAATTGAAATTTTCAAAGTTTTGATATTCTTAAATACAATTGCTTCTTTTTATAAATGAATAGAATTTGACTGACTTGATTAAATAGAATCTAAAATTTATTTATACTGACTTGGGGTTATTTTTAATTTGGGTACCTTTGACTGAAGAAATTCTTTTTAATATATATTATTAACAAATGAAAAGTGAATTAAATTTTATGGAAAATAGAGGATATTGTATGTTACTTAAATATATAATTTTTTCTTTTTGTGAAGGGTTTTTGAGTTCGTTGAGATCTTTTAAGAAACTTGAAACTTGATCTAAAGAAAACATAAATTTAAAGCATTCACTGTATAAGATGTTAAGAATTTCATAATTTCTGGCATTCAATATAATGATAAATTTCAAATATTTTAATTATATCATTAATAAAATTTGAATTGTTTCTTTAAGATAAAATAAATATATTTTAAATAATATCCCATAACTATATAGGTTTTGAATTAATCAAACCATTTTCAAGTCCGTTAAGAGGTTGAAGCTATCGAACCTTTAATTTTTTTACTTATAAGTGCATTAAAAAATCTTGAATACTCTATTGTGGAAGGTACTTGTCATAAACTACAGTTAAAATATCTGAAAGGATTAAATTTAATCTCTGATTTTAAGTAATTGTTCTAGCCTTTACCCTACCCCCTTGAACTTTCATATTAAAAAAATATCTATATTTATTCAAATTTTATCTTTAAAACAAGTTTTTATAACAAATTTCATGCTTTATTTTAATTTTTAATTACCATTCTTTTATATTTTTATTTTGCTTCTATTTAATTTATAGTAAACTTTCGAATATTTCCTGTAAAAATTCTTAAATATTATTTATCTTAATTCTTTCTCATTTTATATTATAATTAATTATAATAAATTGCGCCAATTTTATTATGAAATAGGTTCAATGTGATTAAGGTTAACAGAATAACCGAAAACAAGTAGTATCAAAATAACTTGTCAATCTTTAATCAATTTAATTTATATCATCAATTTTTTATTCTCTGTTAAAGATTATTCTCAAAAATATTATTTCTTTAATTTAAATAAAAATAAAATCAGATAAAAGAAGATTATTTAATTATAGAAAGTCATTTCTTAACAATTTACTCATATTAATCTAATATACACCTTAATTTATAAATATATTTAATTTATAATAACTGGATATCTGCAGATCTACGATATTAATTTATAAAACTATCTCTGGGCTGCTCTATATATCTTTGCAAAAGCTTTATAAACGTGCCAATATTTACTATGACCTTGAATATGTGAATATTCCCATAATTTGAAACTAATTTTATATATTCTTTCTCTATTTCTTTGAGTAGTGAAGTATTTTTACTTAGCATATTAAGACATTATTCAAGGATGTGTGTGGGGTAAGCATAGGATAAAATATCAATGAATATATACTTTGGTAAAGTTTCGTTGTTTTGTAATCTCAATTGTCTAAAATATGCAACAATACTAGACTCCATTTTAATAGAGCTTATGTTATTATTTGATTATAATTCCTGGTAATATCCTTTGATTATTAATAATATCTATCCTAAAATACATTAAAAAATGCCAAAAAATTGTAATCAATGCAAGATATACTTCCATTCAAAAATATGATAGTTTAAAAAATTGATTATTTTAATACCAAATAACTTTATTTCATTATTTTTTATTTAAAATGTCAATTTTTTAAAAGCGGATTTATATCTAAAAAATGTTTAAATATAATTTAACATTATATTATTAAATTCAAAATTACAATTTTTTGTTGCATAGTATTCTGCCTTTTTTTTTAATTAAAAATAATATTATAAATATAATCTTACACAAAATTATAATGAAATAAAATAAATATTAAGGTAATCGTAATTATAAAAATTAGAAGTCACAAATATCCTTTGACATTTATTAAAAAATTGTTGTTATCATAATTATTTAATTAAACATAGATAATAAATATTGGTATTGCTAACTTTAAATTAATATTTATTAATAAATATATTTATGGGATATATAGAATTTTGATTAATTTGAATTATTATAGTTGTATTTCATTTTTAAATATCAATACTCATTTAAGAGATGACTTAAGAATTTATAGTGTAATAATTTTTGTGCATAATTTTATCTTAAAAAATGAAAATATGGAAAATATCACAATTAAATATCTACTTAAAATGATTTGAAAATATCTTTATTATAGGATTAAGTAATCAACTTTATATTGCTTAAAATTGATTTATAATATAACCTGATTAACTTTGGTAAAAGCTTGCATCATATCCTATTTAGAATTACTTTTTGAAATATCGATTGTAATTCTAAAAAGTATATGATATACAATTGAAATTTAATTAAAAATTAGATTAAAAACAAGATATACTCCTTATTAGGAATTCTGCAAATCAACTCACATATATTTAATATCTAGAAATTTATCATCATTAAAAATGATCTCAATCCACTTAAATGGTTTATTTTACTGAATTTGTAGATTTGATTCATGATTTTCTTATTGCAATATAAATATCAAATAATTTATAAAGATCATTATTTTTTTTATTATTTTTAATATAACGTTTAAATTATATAACTAAAGACAATTTGATAATTAAATTAATTTAAAATATAAATTTTATATCTTATTTTAATGATTATAAAAATACAACAATATTGTATGTTGCATATCTTTTAAGTGAATATATCAATTACTTTCTTGAACTATATAAATTCTTAAATCATTAAATTCAATTTCTTTCGTTTATGAGAATTATGTTGTTTTTTTTAAATAGAATTAAAAATATTACTTACAAATTTAAAATTTATATGAGAGAGTAAATTTTCAATTAATTCAAAAGCTTAAACTTATTCTTCAACATGTTTCACACCTCCTTATTGTTAAAGTAATTTAATTAATTGCAAATATTATTAATAAAGTATATTCAAAATGGGGAAATTGTAATTTTTAAATATAAATTTAAATTTAATTAATAAAAACAGCCACTAATTTGCATGTGGTTTAAATCGAATTTGATATAGTAAGCATACAAAAATGTCTGTATGAAATGGCCGTTACTATGCACCAACTTCAATAAAAAGTTGGAAAGTTCGAATCCTGCTTTGGAATTTCTTTTATTTTTGTTTTAAAATAAGTTCAAAATAATATTGGAACTCAAAATAAAAGAAATTCCAAAGCAGGATTCGAACTTTCCAACTTTTTATTGAAGTTGGTGCATAGTAACGGCCATTTCATACAGACATTTTTGTATGCTTACTATATCAAATTCGATTTAAACCACATGCAAATTAGTGGCTGTTTTTATTAATTAAATTTAAATTTATATTTAAAAATTACAATTTCCCCATTTTGAATATACTTTATTAATATTAATAATAAGTACATACAATCAATATTACATATAGATTTTTAATTATAATAAGTTATGCTATAGTATCACAGTTGAATTTAATTTTAAAATAGGATTTTAGTTTTCTTAAAATACCCATCATTTATTTATTTATACAATAATTCTGATAATCATAGAGGTAACTATTAATTTAATTTGGGGCAAATGAGTAGTGATGATTTTAAACATGAAATTTTATAAGTGATAAGTTAGAATCCTCTTCTAGATATTTTAAAGCCAAAGATAATATCTTTATTGTTGATAGATGCTGATACTGTTCATTAAAATTAAACATTTACAATTATTTTTCCCATAAATTGACAAAACAACTATAAAATTTAAGTAAAAATCATTTATATCTCATTTTTAATGAGAAAAGAATTTTGGAAAACGCCAAGCTAATCTATATTCAAAGGGGTGAATATAAGGGTGTCTATCTTAAATTTGATGTTTTATCTGAGGTTTAACTGTATAATCTTGTGAGAGAAGTAAAATAAAGGTCGATCGTGTAAAATTTTCGAAATGAGTTGACTAGAACTAATATAGTATTAATAAGGCTAATTGTCTCAAATTAATACATTTAATTTTGCAACTACTTTATACCCTCATCTGGACTAGCTACGTATTAAAGAGGAGAGTTATTCGAGATGTGAAACTTAGGGATTAAGTCAATTACTTTTGATTTAATTTTGGAACTCCTAATTTATTCTCCGTCAAAAGATTTCGCAAATCATGAATGCATATTAATTGCTTAATAGGATTTTAAGCGCCTTACAACTTACTATAAAACAATTTTTTATCAGATAAGTGAAGTTTCTTATTAATGAATAAAGAAATAATACTCATAATTGGTTAGAGGTTCTTATTATAATGACAAGATTAATGATATTTTTATGCATTAGATAATTATATAAAACAATAATTACTAGAAACTTAGAATCTCAAACATATTATTCAGCATTTTAATAAAATTTTTAATTTATAAAACCCAAATTTTTCAAGGATTAAAGCAACTTTAACTAATTATCAATTAATAATATCTATTTCAAAACTATGATAAAATTTCCAAAAAAATATAAAAATTATTAAAAAATGTAAATAGTCTGCTAAAAAATATGGTAATTCTTTTCATTAATATATGATTTTTTTTTAGTGAATAAAATATTGTAAATTAATTTATAATTATTCACTGATGTAATTGTAATCATTAGTAAATGATTATGGGAATTATATATCAATGATTTTGAGTGTTTTTACTTAGAATGCATGCTAAAGGAATAAATAAAATGAATTTTCAGTTGAATGGGGGTATAATAAAAATTAATTATTATTTGATTATAATGAATATATTGTTAAGTATTATATCTTATTTAGATAATGCTTAGACTTTAGAATTTTGGCAGCAATTTGTAAAATGCTTCAAACTTTAAATCACTTTGGAAGTAATCTATAAGAATTTATTTTAAACTTAAATAGAATAAATAAAATTCTATCATTACTATAATATTTGGTATATATAGGTACCCTTTTTAAAATCAGCAATTTATTTATATAATTTAGAGATATTTAAGCTAAATAATAAAAATTTAAAATAAGACTTTTCAATGCAATATTACATTTCATCACAAAAAATCACGAACAACAAAGAGACTAATATTTTGTATTTATGAACAATAATATTTCTAACAGAGTAGTTTATATATATTTTATTTGATTAAAGGAGAAGGTATATATTAATTATTTTTATTTAATATTAATTTAAGATAAAATAATATTGTCGAAGTTTTATTATTTTAAACACCTTTCATAAATTTTTTTGAGAATTATATCAATACGATTTATAAAAAAATTTAACGAATCATGCAACTTTTATAAATACCAATTTGTTTATATAATATATACTGCTTATATATTCTATGACTATTATGTATTTAAAACTGCCATCATATAAATCGTTTAATGAAAAAATAATAACATGCGTTAAAATATTATAAATAAAAGTTATAATTATGATTATTTCATTCATTGTTTTAAAGAAAAAATTAAAATATATTTCTGAGTGACTCATCCATATATCCAGACTCAATACTTCAATTAAATTTTAAGCCCTCTTGGTTTGTTAGAAATATCTAAGTAAATGTGAGAAAAAGTTGTTATAATGTTTAGAATCTTGTTTTAAGATTAACTTTCTAATTCTAGTTTGTCTGAATCGATCCACCATTTTTTTGGTTATTTAGCTATTGTAAATTTCTAGAGTATCAAGGCTTTATATAACATAAATTAATTTAATGATATTATTAATAAAATAGGTTAATACAAATAAGATTAAGATATTTATTTAGAGTATGTAATAACATCAAACATATTATTATTGATAGAATAATAAAATATCGAGTGAGACGCAATTTATTAATAATTATTTGATTATAGAGAAGAAATAATTATGTTTCAGTTAATATTTTTAAAAATAATTCTTGATAAAAAAATGAAAAAATTCTTAATAATTTATAATTTAAGGCTTATTTATTTATAAATTATATGGAACCTATTTATTTTTCAGTCTTTAATAATTAGCACTATTTCATATTAATATTTTCTCATATAATTATGAAATAATAAAGGAGTATGTTTTAAATTATACATAAATATTATTTTACAGAATAGGTGATATATATATATATAGAAAAGATATATAAAATACAAAAATATCTGATTATAATTCTATTTAATTAAAAACATGAATTATTTCAATTTCATGATGGTTATTATAAAAATGTTCTTTTTATCTTTCTTTTATAATTCTTGTGAAAAGAGTATTTAGCAATAACAAAAATGATGGAGAGAAATTAATCTAAGATAATCAAAACCCCAAAACCCCTTTAATGAGGTTTATAAGTGCTTTGATTTGTAGGGAATTTGTTAGGGTTGGAGTTATTAATTAAGCGAGACAAAAATAGCAAGCTTTGGGGTCTATTTATGATGAAGCGTATATAGATTTAGTGTTTAAACTGCGATATGGATTTGATATTTGCAGTGAGTAAGCCAAACCAGTACTCAATTATAAGACAATTGCACTACTCTTAAAGCGAAGTCCATCAACTGTTCCCTCCCACTGCCTTATAGCAGTATAACTAAAGCAATAATAGCTTAATTCTAAGCCTTAGAGGAAGTCAAAGTTTTATTGAAGCATATTGACTATCTTATTAATGAGAAAACTTTGAAGTATTGGGCTCACTTCTCTCTCGATCAGCGAGCTACTATGTTTCACCGCCAGTTGCCTGAGTTGAAGATCTCTGCATAGTCTGTTGCAAAAATTTATAAACGAAATGGTATTTCTTACAAAGGTAAATCGCATCAAGAGAGTAATTGATTTCTCTCTGCCATTATACAACAATATCCTAAATTATATTTATAATTAAATGCAGACGGCTAAATAGAATAATATTAAGTTTATACATGCTGACGAGGCTGTGTTTACCTTCAACACTTTCATCTCAAATTCTTAGTATAAGAGGAATAGTAATATAGAAGTATATGACTAAAAGGTCAAGGGATAAACAATGACAATTCTTGGAGGAATTTGTGAGGATGCTGGTTTAGAAACTTATGTTATTCATCCTCGCTCTATTAAGACAGAGCAGTATATTAAGTTATTAGAACAGCTGAGAGAGAAGTACCCTGAATAAGAGATTATATTGTGTGTTGATAATCTTTCTGTTCATAAAACTAAAGAAACAAGGAAGAATTATCATCTTAGAATAACACCAGTGTTCAACATACCTCAGAGTCGATAGTTTAATGGAATTGAGTTCTACTGGGGTATACTAAAAGGTCATTACAAGAAACTGCTGCTATACCATTTGATGCATGACCTACCTATCGATACAGTAGACTTTATTAAAAGCTCAGCGAAGAGAGTAGATAATTTATTGGCTTAAAAGTGTGCGAAAGAAGGGAGAGTGAATGTATATAAATAAGTTTTGTAGTTAAGTTAATGAATATATAAGTCACATTTAAAATTCTTTAGAGGGAACTGGCTTCTCTTTCTTTTCTTCTACTTCTTGCTTCCCTCCTCCTAAGTTTCTTCTCTTGCTGCCAGCTCCAGCATCTATGTTCATTGACTCTGGCGGCTAAATATTTGAATAAAGTCTCTTGCTAACTTCATACTTCGTCTGCGACTTTCTCTCTCTGTGAAGCTTGCTCTATTCCTTCATCAAGAAGATGCCAGTACCAGATTTTTCTAAAGAGTTAGCTACAAATCTTACTAGAAATATAAGGGTTCTTCTGCAGCTCTGATAGCTTGCTCTCACTTATCTTGATCCCTTGTTTACCCTTATCTTCTGATGAGATGCTGTACCTTTTCTTATGAGATTCTTGAATAATTACTTTCAAGTAATCACATTTGATAGTTGCAAGTATGCCAAAGAAATAGTTTCTTTCAGGTAGTTTGTTTTACCACTGCTTCTTAGAAGGCAGGTACAGAGAAACCCCTGGGTCATTCATAGCATCATCATCATATAAGTTCGTCACTGAGATTTCTGGATAGTTTGGAATCTCTGCAAATGTCACATCTTTAGTTTTCAATGCTTTCTTTTCTTCGCAGAGTATCGCTCTTAGAAATGAAATTTTAGTACCTTCCATTGTTGGCAGGAACAAACCAACTACATAATAAAGATTAGCAACTATAAGTTTATTACCTTGCTGCACCAGATAGCGATGCAAATCCTCCTTGCTTCTAAATCTTTGAATCAATTCTTGTGCTTGCACTCTTTTCATTGCATCATTCATTGACTCCATCTTGTTTACAGATCTAAGAAATGATATTCAAATTTAAGTTTATTGATTTCAATTATATACCTCTGTAAAACTTACTATTAAATATGGGCATCCTTTTGGAGGTCAACCTCTAAGAAGGATATGGAGAAGGTTTTGAGAACTGATTTCAAACTTGAGAGATAGATATCAATTTCTACTGTTATAGTTCCATATTTTTAAATTTAAATTGGTACGTACTAATTAGGAGCAGCTCCTAAAATGTTAGTACTTAATTAGGAGCATTAATTAAAGCTAGTACTTAATTAGGTGCACCTCCTAAATTGGTACGCTATAATAAACTTATTATTGATAGAAATAATGGTTACTTTATCACACATATTTAGAGCTGAATCGTCTATTACTGCTCATTTTTCTCCTCTAATACTCTAAAAATCCCTTGAAACTTGTATGCTTGCAAAGCTCTCATATAAGCTCTCAGTTAAAGTGGCACTTTTATAATTTTAAATTAAAATTTTAATATGAGCGCTAACATTTTTAGAAAAACAACAGCACTTCCATCAAACTAAATGAGACTTACCTTTGGCAGCAATAAAAAGTGTGATAGCTGTGAGATGAACTCTCATAAAGAACTTTTAGAGCTATCATTTGAGGTATCTGTTACTAAAATACAAATAAATAATAGAAAATAAATGGCAAACTAGTGTGTGGGAGACAGAGAGGAGGAGAAAGGTATTAATGAAATTACTATACAAACTGAAGAAATAGAACTATACTTTTGTGAGCTGTGTGAGAGAGATTTTGCTAGTAAATCAAGGTGGTATAGACATATGAAGGAGCATAGAGAAGCCAAGCCTACTGTATACTTAAAGCATGACAAAATTGATGGAAAGTATGATTGCTTTGAGAGCCATAAGTAGTACTCTCATACAAGAGAATTTAAGAAACATCTCTTAAAAGCTCACAAAAAAGACATACAAATTGAAAAGCATGAAGTTGAGATGAAGCTTCTCAACAAATGAAAATTGAGGGAATATTCTAAAGTGGTAGTGCCTGAATAAGCAAGTGAATTAGAGTGCGTAAAGAAGGCACTCAACCAACTAACCTCTGAAATCACAAAAATCATGATCAAAATTCAATTCAAGAAAATATCTGTTCTTGCCTAGATAGATTTAGACACTTCTCTTTAAAGATATCTAATTCTAGAGGACACCTTTGATAAGAAAGTTATCAATGATCATCAATATGCTTTCAAGGTTTATCATTTCAACTATCTCTTAAGTGATGATAAATATTAGATGGAGTTTACTAACGAGTATCAAGTACTCCCTCAAGCAAAATTTAAAGAGTGTAAGTACTTAATCAAGCTAGATGCTGTTCTACTTGCCAAAGATCATGTTGCTTTCAGACTCCCACTCTATGAAATAATCCTCAGAGATTTCATTAGTGATCAAAGGAATCCTAAGTAGCCTGCTTTGATAGCAACTTAAACATTAGAAGGTATAAGAGAGCTACTTAAGTTATGCTTTGTTCACAGAGATTTGAAGCCTGAGAATATTATACTAAACTTTTCACCTGTAAGAGTGATAATTATTAACTTCAACAGAGCATTAAGGGTGGAAGTATCAAGGCTAGGAAGTGTAATGGGAACTCCAGGCTATTATCCAGAAAGAGAAGACTGGAGAGACGGAGACTTTCAATGGGATTTGTGGGCAATAGCAGCAATAATAATAGAATGCGATATGCCTCGCAACGATTATTACTCAACAAGGTGTGAAAAGGATGCGAAGCAAAGAATAAAGCAATTTATAGATAAAACAAGAGTATCTCAAGTAATGAAATAGATGGCAGAGTAGGTAATAATCAAGCCAAATCCCACGATCAGACATATCGATAGAGCAAATAGAATAGTGGTTGAGTAAAATAAACTACAGACTTCTTCCACATGATCCAAAAGTACATTTTGAGTGAATAAATTAAATACACTTACTATAAATTTATCATTAAAACTTATTAATAACCACAACCCCTAACAAATTCCCTACAAATCAAAGCACTTATAAACCTCACTAAGGGGTTTTGGGGTTTTGAATCAAGCAGTAAATTTCCATATTAAAATAATAAATTATACTATAATAAAAAATAATTATATTTTTATAAATACTTAAAAAGGCCTTATTTGTTTTTACCTGACAAGATTAGATTCAGAAGTGTCTCAATATTATCAGATTGACACTCAACTTCCAAATAAAAATTCTAAAACTTTTTAAATTATACAAACATATCATCATAAATAATTAATGAACTTTAAGATTTCTGAGAGTAGAATTTGATATTTAATAACTTCTACCAGCTCGAATTCTCCAATTCAAATTAATTAAATGTAGATTTACGATTCTATTTGGAGTTTTAAGGAATTCAAGAAAGTGAGATTACTGATATTTGTGGAATATAATTAATATAGAAAAATTTTAAATAAATATTTTTGTCTTAAAATAGTTTAAACAAGATATATATGATTAACTCATGATTTGATATTGAGAATAATTTAATTGCAAAAAAATATTTATAATTGATTGAAAACAATTTTTTTTCATCAACTATATAAAAGACTAACAAAAATAACGGCTTTAAAATATGAATAAATCCATAATTAAATATATTCAAGCGAATAAACCCTAAAATCGTTGTTAATTATACATAAAAGTAAATATAAAATAATTGAATTTTCCCTAACCAATTACACCTAATCATTAATAATTATACAAAGTCAGAGTCAAAGTATGTAAATTCGTTTAAGGCAGCCATGAAGTTATTTAATCAAATAAACTATAATCTGGTTAGTTAGAATATTTTTGGAGGGGTCTTCCTACAAACGCTTATTACACCCTAGAAATGAAATTTTCAGCCCTAAAAATTAAAACAAGAGGGAAGTTTCCTGCCTCGATTTAATCTTTGGCTCCCCAAAAAAATATTAGTAATTTTTTCAATTTATTTATTTAAATCTTCAAATTGAGGTAGAATTAATAGTATTTTGACATCCAATGATTTTTTCTGAATATTAAATTTTGATTTTAATTTAAAATCATTTTAATTTAATATTATAAAATTGGTTAAACTTAAACTAAATATTAAATGAGATAAAAGATAATATAAACCTTTAAAATTATATCTAAAATGATTTTGATTTTACAATATAGATAATTAAATTTGTAATTTATTTTTCTTATGTATTTAATGAAAAATAATATTTATTTTTTAAGTTCGAATCAGAAAACACTCCTAATATCTATAACATATAATATGTTTATTATAAATACCAAAATGTGTTATGCTTAATTATATATTATAGTTAAAACATATAAAAAACATAGTAATTATTAAATAAGATTATAATATGTTAATTTTATTTAAAAATTTAAATCTTTAAATTTTATAGATTTATAGAACAGTAAAGTTAAGTGTATGCATACTTATTGTACTAAAAATTCCTTAATATCTTAAATTTTGGCAAGATTTCTACTATCTGCTTTTAATATTTATTTAAAATTATTGGTTATTCATGCATTTTCTATCCAGCAAAAGCTAATTATTATGAAAAATATTATTTATTTTCATATAGACATTTATTATTTAATGCTATTTTATTATTATAAAATCTAATTTTTCAAGATTGGGAAACATTTAAGGCAAAGTTTAAAAGTCTAATTAATCATTTTATTCTTCTTGAATTGTAATTTTTAAAGTCCTGATTTTTTTAAATACAATTGCTTCTTTTTATTAATGAATATACTTAGACTCACTTGTTTAAATAGAATCTAATATTTGTTTATACTGAATTGAGGTTATTTTTAATTTGGGTACCTTTGATTGGAGCAATTCTTTTAATAAATATTAATAACAAATGAATAGTGAAATGAATTCCATAAAAGTGAAAGGATATTGTGTGTTACTTTAAAATATAATTTTTTCTTTTTGTGAAGGGCTTTTAAGTTCGTTGAGATTTTTTAAGAAAGATGAAGCTTGATCTTAAGAAAACATATATTCAAAACATTCACTGTATAAGATGTTAAGAATTTCATAATTTCTAGCATTAAATATAATGATATAATGAAATAATTTAATTTAATCAATAATTTAACTTGAAAATTACTATGCTTGTTTCTTATAGAAAAAAGATTTTTAATCTTGATAATATCTCATGACTATATGGGTTTTTAATTAATCAAGCTATTCTCAAGCCCGCTGAGAGATTGAAGCTATCTCACTTTTAATTTTCTTACATTTAAGAGCATTAAAAAATCTAGAAATCTCTAATGTGGAAGGTACTTGTCATAAACTACAGTTAAGATATTCTAAAGGATTAAATTCAATCTTTGATTTTAAGTAGAAGTTATATAAAATACACCTCCCCCTTTGATCTTTCATTTCGAAAATAATACATATTGATTCAAACTTATCTTAAAAACTAGATTTTAAAAAAATTTTATATTTACTTTTGACTTATAAATCAGCTTTCTTTTATTTTTTAATTTTGCTTCCATACGTTTTAAAGTATTTTTCAATATCTTGTAGTAATTCTAAAATATTAGATATCCTTTTTTCAGTTAAAAAAAAATAAAACGCATATGAATTACTGAAAATAAAGATCGATTTAAATTATGGGATTAAATTTCTAACAAAATAGGTTCAATGTGATAAAGGTTAATAGTATAAGCGATTAAAAGTTGAATCAAAATAATTTATCAATCTCTAATCAATTTAATTGATATCATCAACTTTTTATTCTCTGTTAAAGATTATTCTAAAAAATAAAAATAAATTCAATTAAAATAAAATCACATAAAAGAAGATTTTTCAATTTTAGAAAGTCATTTTTTAAATTTACTATATACTAAATTTACCAATAACTGGATATCTGCAGTTCAAGCATATTATTGTATAAAACTATCTCTGGGGTGTCCAATATAACTTTGCAAAAGTTTTATAAACGCTTCAATATTTACTATAAACTTGATTTTGTGAATATTTTCAATGATTGAAACTAAATTTATATACTCTTTCTCTGTTTCACCTAGCAATGTAGTATTTTTACTTAGTAGAGTGAGACATTATTCAAGGATGTGTGTGGGGTAAGCAAAGGATAAAATGTCAATGAATATATACTTTGGTATAATTTCATTGTTTTATAGTCTCAGTTGTCTAAAATATGCAACAATGCTAGACTCCATTTTAATAAAGCTTATGTTATTATTTGATTATGATTCATAGTAATATCACTTTGATTATTAATAATTTCTATCCTATTACATTAAAAATGCCAAAAAATTGTAACATTTGTCAAATATACTTGCATTGAATATTCTAATATCAAATAACTTTATTTCATTATTTTTTATTTAAAATGTCAATTTTTTAAAAGCGGATTTATATCTAAAGAATGTTTAAATATAATTTAACATTATATTATTAAATTAAAAATTATAAATTTTTGTTGCATAATATTCTGCCTTTTACTTCAATTAAAAATAATATTATAAATATAATCTCACACAAAATTATAATAAAATAATATAAATATTAAGGTAATCGTAATTATCAAATTAGATTTCACAAATATCCTTTAACTTATTTTTTTAAAAAATTGTTGTTATCAATATTATTTAATTAAACATTGATTATAAATATTGGTATTGCTAACTTTAAATTAATATTTATTAATAAATATATTTATGGGATATAAATAATTTTGATTTATTTGAATTATTAAGGTTGTATTTCATTTTTATATATCAATACTCATTTAAGAGATAACTTTAGAATATATTGTGTAATAATTTTTGTCCATAATTTTATCTTAAAAAGGAAATATGGAAAATATGGAAATATCACAATAAAATAGCTACTTAAGATGATTTGAAAATATTTTTATTATAGGATTAAGTCATCTAAATTAAATTGCTTAAAATTGATATAAAATATAACTTGAATAACTTTGGTTAAAGCTTGCATCATATTCAATTAAGAATTTATTTTTTTAAAAAATCGATTGTAATTCTAAATAGTATAAGAAATACAAACGAAATTTAATTAAAAATTAGAGTAAAAACACGATATCACCTGATTATAAATTCAACAAAACAACTCACATATTTCTAATATCAAGAAATTTATCATCATTAAAAATGATCTCAATCCATTTAAATGGACTATTTTACTGATTTTTTAGATTTGATTCATGACTTTTTTATTGCAAAATAAATATCAAATACGATATAAAGAACTTTATTTTTTTTTATTTCTAATAATATAAAATAAAAGACAATTTGATAATTAAATAAAATTCAAAAATTAATTTTTATTTTTTATTTTAATGATTATAAATATAAAACATATTGTAAGTTGCATTTCTTATTAGTGAATATATCAATAATTTCCTTGTTCTATATAAATTCTTGAATCATTAAATTCAACTTCTTTCGTTAATGAGAATTATGATTTTTTTAAAAATCATTTTTGAAGTAAAAATATTATTAAAATAAATTAAAAGTGTAAATGAGAAAGTAAATTTTCAATTAATTCAAAAGCTTATACGTATTCTTTAACATATTTCTTGCCACTTTATTGTTAAAATACTTTTAATTAATTGAAATAATATTTTAATTTTATTAATAAGTACATACAATCAATATTACTTATAATTTGTAATTATAAATAACATGTTAAATTATAATAAGTTATGCTAAAGTAAAATAAGGAAATTTGATATCAATTTTATATTCCAATTGAATTTAATATTAAAATTAGATTTCTTTATATACCCATCAATTATTAATTTATACAATAATTTTTATAATCAAAGAGATAATTAGTAATTTAGTCAGGAACAATCAAAACCCCAAAAATCTTTCAGTAGTTTGATTGAGTTTTTGATTGATAAAAGTAGATTATTAGTGCATATTGTATTAGGGTTTTAAAAGAGTACTTTGGCATCATGAGGCAGCTTTCTAAACTTTATTTCTCCTATCCAACTTCCAATTTATTCTATTCTATGGTCAGCTCTGTGATTAGGCTTAATAATTATCTACTCAGCCATATCTTTCGTTCTACCTTTTATCTTATTCTAGTCTAGATATTGCTGTATTCTCTTATTTGAATCTTTCTCTCTTTTGCAGCTATAGTAATCATTTCTTGCCATATCGCATTCACAAATTATTGCTGCTATAGCACATACATCCCACTTAATATCACCATTTCTCTAATCCTCTCTTTCTGGAAATTATCCAGGAGTACCATAAACGTTGCCAATTCCTGAAGCTTCAACTCTTTATGATCTATTGAAATCAATTTTTACTACTCTGAGAGGTGAAAAATTAAGCATAATATTCTCATGCTTCAAGTCTCTATGGACATACCCTAAAGTGTGCAGCTCTTCAATGCCTTTGTAAATATTTGCAAGGATAAGGGGTGGCTACTTTGGAATCCTTTAATCTTAAATGTAGTCTCTTAAAGTCACTTAATATAGAGGGATACGAAAAGCAAAATGATCTTGAGCAAGGAGAATTGCATCGAGCTTAATTATAAATCTGCACTGTCTATCCCTTGATTTTGTAAGAGCTTAGTACTCATTGACAAATTCCATTTGATAATTGTCATCGTATTTAAAGTAGTTGAATGGATAAATCTTGGAAGCGAACTGCTTATTAGTTATGAACTTTTCCTCAAACTCGTCCTCAAGTATAAGATAACTCTCCTTACATCTTTAAGGTCAATTGCATTTAGAATTGGAAGCTTTAGTCCTTGTATCTTTAGAGTGATTTTCACTATCTCAGAAGCTGGGAGGTTTCTCACTACTTTGATAAGCTTATTTTCTTTCTTAACCCTTTTTTCCAAAGATTTTAAAGGGCCTCTTGGCTTTCTTTTTTGAAGGAAGACCTTACCAGTCTCAGGATCTATGACTTCAAACTTCTTACCATGATGATTTTAATGGTGAACTTTTAAATCCCTTGAATGTTTATATTGCTTATTGCAATAAGGGCAAAAATATTTCCATCTATCTTATCATGCTTAAGATAGAGCTTTGCTTGTTAGAATGTTACTCTAAGATATGACGCTTAAGAGCAGATTTATAAGTGAAGTTCTTCTCACACTCTTAACAATAATGTAATGCTTTAATTTCTTTTTTCTCTTCCTCCTCTTCAACCATTTTCATCGGAACTTCGCATTAAATTTCTTAGCTCTGCATTTCTATTTAACAACTGAATTGTTATTCAAAGTCTGAGACCTAAGGTTAGAGAATTTCAGGTTCGTACTAGGTAAATGCATCGCAAGTCTCAATTTTCTTTTAATTCATGAAAGAAAGTTTTTGCTGGCTCATGCCAAGAAATGTCGCTTTTCTTAGTAAGTTGCCGCTCATTTATTAATTACTATTAATAATTATATAAGATGTTTAAATTATACTTTTAACACAAGTAAGATCATATCCTCAAATATTTAGAGAGGTTTAATGGGAACAGAGTGTGAGACATTAGTTTTATTTTTCTAAGTTTTTAAGATAATTTGTATATTATTTCATCCATTTTATACATTAAAATGCACCTAAATGTGTTTTGTGAAGTCAGGTGGCGCTCCTAAACCCGCTCTCGTAAATTTAGGAGAGTTTGTTTTAAAATTTAATTTTTTATATGCACCACCTTATACGGTTTTAAACTTTAATTTTACCACCTAATTAATTTTAAATAAATTAAGAGCACCACCTAATTAAATTAATTATTATTAGGAGCAATTTAATGAAGAAAATTTGATAAAAATGTAAGTTAAACTCTGAAACTTGGAGAAAGTTCCTCCATCTTTATCTATTTATCAGACTCAGGTTGACCTCCAGGTGGATCTCCCTATTTAGTAGTAAGATTTTATTAAGTTTAGAATGAATATCCATAATTTTAAATTTCATTAACATTTATTGAAAGAGGAAGCAAGATGGATTCAATGAATGATGCAATGGAGAGAATTTAATCTCAAGATTTATTAGGAAAATTCAGAAGTAAAGAAGACCTTTACAGATACTTGGTATAGCAACTTAAGTTTCCACTTATAACTAACTTATTAACCATAGTTGGATTGCTCTTGCCAACACAGGAGGGAACAAAAATATCATTCTTAAAGGCATTTCTAAGTGAAGAGAAATAAGCTTTTAAGCAAAATGAAATAAGAATGATCGAGATACCTAACTACCCTGAAATTTGAGTAAAAAACCTCTATGATGATGCTCTGAGTGATCCAGATGTTGCTCTCTACCTCCCATCAAAGCTGCAAGTCTCTTATAAGTTGCCAGTGATACTTCTTCTTTGGTGATCTTGGAACTCTGAAACCTGAGTACTTAAATGAAGTAATTTAAGAAGCTCCCAAGAAATGCGATAGCATCTCTCCTGAAAAAAAGAGAAGCAGGGAATTAAAATCAGCGAAACTTGGCTTAAAAAACTGCAGAAGCATGCATTCATTTCTAGTAAGCTTAGTCTTCTAACTTTTTAGAAAAACCTGGCACTGCTATTTACTTGATGAAAGAGCGCAGCAAATTAAACAGAGAGAGAAAGTCTCAAGTAAAGCATGAATTGAATAAGAGACTCTTCAAAGATTTCTAAAAGCCAGACAAGATGAACATAGATGCAGGGGCTGGCACTTAGAGAATAAACATGGGTCAAGCAAGCCTTAAGAGGAAGAAAAGAAAGAGAAGCCAAATCCATTTACGGGCAAATTCAATATGTGAACTTATTCATTAGTTTAAATCTAAAATCTATTTATATACACTAAATCTCCCTTCTCTTACGCATACTTTAGCTTTATCATCGCTGGCTCTTTTAGCAGCACTCTTAATAAAATCGACTGTATCTATTTATAAATCATACATCAGATGGTAGAGCAGCAATATCTTATAACGACCTTTCAATAACTCCCAATATAATTCAACTCCATTAAACTAAGGACTGTAAGGAACATTAAATGCAAGTGTTATGTTTAGCCTTTCATATTCTTTCCTTGAGTCTATAGTTTTGTGAACTGATAAGTTATCTTCAAATAGAATAATCTCTTAGTATGCGTACTTATCTCTGAGTTATTGCAAGAACTTTATATATTATTCAGTTTTTATAGAACGAGGGTGAATAACAAAAGTCTTGAGACCACTATCTTCACTTATTCCACCAAGAATTGCATGAGTTTACACCTTAACCTTTTAGTCATAAACTTCAATATTACTATACCTCTTGTACCAAGACCTTGATATAAAGGTATTGAATGTAAATACAGCTTCATCAGCGTATATGAACTTTATATTATGCTCTTAAGACCTCTGCATTTAATCGAATATATAATTTAAATTAGTCTTATAAGGAACATTAAAGTCAGTTGCTCTCTTGATGCGATTGACTGTCTTGTAAGATATGCCATTCTTTTTATAGATATTAGCTATCGATTAAGCAGAGATGTGAAGCTCAGGAAATTGACGATAAAACATTACAGCCCTCTAGGCTAGAGAGAAGTGAGCCCAGTATTTAAGAGTCTTATCATTAATAAGAAAGTCAACATGATGCTGCTAAAATTTTAAGGGTCTCTTAGGCTTAGAATTTAAATACAATCTCTTTAAATTCAATGCTTAGAGAGAGCGAAACCTCACAGTTGGTGGAGATTTATGGAGGAGCCTTGCTATAGACGTATAATTCAGAAGAGGCTTGAGTTATTCACTATATTCATCACATCCATATCGCAACTTAAACAATAAATATATATACTGATTGTCATAAACTGAACCCAAACTTCGCATATACTCACTTAAATTACCAATATTTAAACATTAAATCCCTACATAAACCCTATTAAAACCCTAATAAAGTATGGGTAATGGCCTCTTAGCGGGGGCAGATAAAAATTTTTTCAAAATTTCTTAAACAATCTAAAAATAAATAAAACATTGAAATAACTTAGTATAGCCCAATAAATTGGTCTCTAAGGCCCCTTATGAACTTTTTAGGAAGTCTAAGGAACATATTTTATAACATTTACTTTGAAATAATTTGTTAAATAACAATAAGTTAAAGGAATAAATGAAAAGTTTTCCCAATATTTTATTTTATTTTATATTTCTAATTTTATCAAAAGCTACTCTAATTCCTTGAATACTCTGCTGTAAATTAGCTTAATTCATCCTTATAACAAAATATTTTTGTCTTTGATATTCTAGAACCATATGAATAATTTACAGCAGAGTATTCAAGGAATTAGAGTAGCTTTTGATAAAATTAGAAATATAAAATAAAATAAAATATTGGGAAAACTTTTCATTTATTCCTTTAACTTATTGTTATTTAACAAATTATTTCAAAGTAAATGTTATAAAATATGTTCCTTAGACTTCCTAAAAAGTTCATAAGGGGCCTTAGTGACCAATTTATTAGGCCATACTAAGTTATTTCAATGTTTTATTTATTTTTAGATTGTTCAAGAAATTTGGAAAAAATTTTATCTACCCCCGCCAGGTCATTACCCTTAAGTAAGCACTAAAAGTCTACTTTTATTAATAAAAAACTCAATCAAACTACTGAAAGAGTTTAGGGTTTTGGAGTTTTTAATAGAGTAGTGATTTTTAACATGAAATTTTATAAGTGATAAGTTAGAATCTTATTCTAGATCTTTTAACGCCTAAGATAATATCTATATAGTTGTTAAATGCTGATACTGTTCATTAAATTAAATATTTACAATTTTTTCAGAAATATTTAAAACAATTATAAAATTTAAATAAAAATCATTTATCCACATTTCTAATGAGAAAAGAATTTTGGAAAGCGCCAAGCTAATCTACATTTCAAAGGGGTGAATATAATTGTGAACCTTTTAAAAGTATCTGTTCTATCGAGGTTTAACTCAATAATTTTGTGAGAGGAAAAAAATTAAAATAGGTCGTGCTAATTTATCGAAATTAATAAACGAAAAACAGTATAAATATATAGTCTAATTGTCCAAAGCTAATAAATTTAATAATGCAACTAGTCTAAACACTCACAGAACTTGCTACTTACTATGGTGGAGAATAATTTGAGATATTAAACTTTGGGATTTTTTCATTCAATTTTGATATATTCTTAGGACTACTCCCAGTTTAATATGAGTAAGAAGTTTTCGGAAATCATGAACACATATTAATTGTTTAATAGTATTCAAGTACAATATTCTGATTCTAAATTAACTTTAATAAATGCTCTTTCAATCTAGTATAAAAATTAATTTCTCAAATAAATGAAGTTTCTTATTAATGAATAAAGAAAATTACTCATAATTGGTTAGAGGATTTATTATAAAAATCTTATTAAAATTACAAGATCAATGAATAAACTTTATGCATTTATCAAAATTGAAGAAAAATATGTAAATTGATTAAATTAATTAAGATGTCAGACTTAAATAAATAATTAAACCTATGATTTTAAGTCCTAAAAAGTAGGAAGTTGTTCTAAACTTTTTGAAACATATTTCAATATAAACCTTTCACTTTTAGGTAGTATCTTGTCTTGACGAATCTTATCAATTATGTCTAATATATTTTTGCATGTTTTTTTTTATTCGATAAAACTTTTTACCAACAAGAATTTAAATGAGTACAACTACTAAAGAAAATACGTCCTATCTACTGTCTCCATATTCAACCTCATCATTGTTTGTTTGATCTTAGTAAATTGTGACAGGCATAGAACCTGCATATAGGTTCACATTTTGAAAAGTCGAGTATTTATAATTTGTTAAGAAAACTTACTAATTATCAGCATCCTTTACTTTTATAGTTTTGACTGATAAGAATCGATGAATTATACCTACTGAATGAAGTTTGGATACGGTGTCTATTACTATAATCAGAAGTTTTAGATTTAATTACTTGTCATTTTGCATTAAGTACTACCCTAATGAACACTCCCAGTTTAGCCTTTTTACTGATATTGCTTAATTGCTATATGTAATTGCCAAAACATAATCCGAGTTTTCTGCAGCTTCCATTTACTTTAAGTAAGACATAATCTTAAACTCCGACCAAAATTCTTGTACTAAGTTAAAGTTCTAGTTTAGGTCTTAAAAGCTAAAGTCAGTTTATTTGCCTAGTGCTTAATTAAATTTTGCCTCATTTTAGAATAGGATTTACTACTATTCTGACAATTCTAGAATCATTTGTACCTCATGTTTAATGAAATGATTTAGGTTTACTGAAAAACTTAATTTTGCGTCTTCATATGTTTTATCAATGATTTACTTTGGAGCTGACATAATTGTGTCTATATTCTGAACACTAGAGTCTTCACTTTGTTATACTAGATTGTTCAATGAATCTTGAGATTAGTCATTTCGATAAGAAACATCAAAGTTAGACATATTTTCATTTGAAATGTTTTTGGGGTTAGGTCTATTTTGCATAATCTTCTCTATCTAGTTCATTACCTAAAATATTAGAAATTTTAAGACTTACTATTTATGGGTAACCAGCCTAGGTAAGAGCATTTTTATCATGGGCGCTCAAGTGAATTAAGAGTAGTTATTTAGATTTGTAGATCTTTTATAGCTTAATCCTGCTGCAAACTAAGCATTTATAGACCCCTCCCTTTTTAAGTTGGATAAATTTACCATCTTTTCGACTATGGGTTTTTAGTGTCTTTTTAACTCAACGCCTGTGTATACTTATTTGCATAAAAGACATTCATAGAGATTTTTTGGCTTTTTAGATTTATTGTTTGCTC